>APFE031410474.1:97571-149336 GCA_000404065.3 Pinus taeda | reverse complement strand
ATGTAATGTAAAGGAGGTTGCCCCCTCGAAGAGGCTGAATTCTAAGTCGTTGATCTATCTTTTATATCTTTTCTTGAGCTGGTTTCATAACATATGTTCACTAGAGGATCCCACATCAAAATCATTTATTTCTCCAGATCTCTAAAATGTTTTGGACAATCATTCCAAGGTATTTGAGACTCCCAAAGGCCTCCCACCTATTCGTGATGATGATCATGCTATTAATTTGATTCTAGGAAGTGTTCCTCCAAATATCGAGCCTAACATATATCCATATGCCGAAAGGAGGGAAGTCATTCAAAAGTTGTAGAAGATCCCACTTCAAACAGTATTGCGATAACTTGACAAAGAAGGAAAAGTCATATTGGAACCTGAAGTAGTCACAGAACCAAGAAATCGATAGCTATGAAATAGATAAATTTTAGAGTATCTCATCAAGTGTAAGAACTTACCCACTAAACATTCCACATGGGAGGACAAGAATTTATACAGAAGCATCAAGAACTAGTCAAGCGTTGAGGACAACACTTTTTGAAGGAGAGGGGCATGTTATGTCCCTATACTATTAGTGTAACCCCTTATTGTTATTAGTACAACCCCCTTATTATATTGTTGTGCCCATGTAGTCCCCATATTGTTATTATTTTTCCCCATAGAAGCCCACTATTGTTATTATTGTGCCCTTACATTATTATTGTTATGTCAGCTCTGATTATATTTAGACCCCTTAGATTCCTATATATAGAAAGGAGATATTGTCATTTGTATCATCCAAGAATTGTCCATTTGTGTAATTTAAAGGAGGTTCCCCCCTTGAAGAGGCTTATTTCTAAGGTGTTCATCCATATTTTCTATCTTTTCGTGAGCTGGTTTCATAACATGCACAGTTTCAACCCTCAAACCTTGTCCTTTCCTCTTGGAATTGTGCATTGTGCAGTCACAGTTTCCAACCTTGACCCTTAAGCTCCAGAATTACAAAATTTATGCCTCCGAGTCAGCCACAACTATGCACTATGCAGTTTTAAGCCTCAAGCTCTCAACCTGACACCTTGAGCTACACAATCCATGAGACTGTTCTCCCTCCATAACTGTGCATTGGGAAAATTCAAGCCTCGATCTTGAGGCCTTGAACTCCTCAACTGCATAATCTCCAAGCTTATTATCCTTCCATAACTATGCATTGGGAAACTCCAAGCCTCAAGCCTCAACCTTGAGCTCTTGTACCCCTCAACTACCCAACTTTTTCTTCTGCCAAAACTGTGCATTGGGAAACTCCAAGCCTTAAGCCTCAACCTTGAGCTCTTGAGCCCCTTAACTGGTCAATCCTTTGACCCTGGCCATCCTGAACTACGAATTGCATAGTATCAAGCCTCAGTCCTAGACCTTGGCCTCTGGAACTGCAGAATCCCTGAGTCAGTCACTCATCGAGTCACCAACTCCATCCCTAACAAGTGATTTCATGAAACATGTTAGATTAGGGGTTTTCAGACTGATGTCACATTTTCTTGAATATGTTTCAATTGCAGGTACTCTATCTTATCATGACAAGATGATGATGGAGGAAAATGAGAAATAGATCATGCTAGAAGACACCTATGTTGAAGAGATAAGATGATCATTAGGCGAGAAGACGAAGGAACACCAGATTACAACTGAAGACCAAAGATGAGAACCACATGAAGACTCCATACTGATTCACAACCATTTGGAATGTGGATATGAATAACAAAGCATATCTCTCATGAAGATGAAGTATTGGTTACATCTCTTATTGAAGACAAAGCAACAAGATGAATAGCTTGGCACTACTACCTTATCATGAAGTCCAAATTATCATTGTCAAGTTGTAACTTATGCAAGTGTCACCATAATGTCATGTGTGTCCATGTGTCCTTCCACATCTCTTGTGGATTTAATGATGTAAATATCAAAAGAAAAAGGACAAAATGTAATGTAAAGTGGAAGTTCAAGAGTCATTAGGGTGGTGAATGGTAACCCATTTGTTATATATACCTCCTCATAGCTCATGCAAAGGACTTTTCACCTTGGCTCCTCATACCAGGCATTAGAGAGGAAGATAGGTCTTTTGGAGGAGCAAGTGGTTTCTCTAATTCTCCACTATTGGAGCTAGTGGTGTTCTCTGTATTGATGTGTCTTGGAACTTTTTCTTAATTCAAAAGTTCATTAAGCCAACACACTTTCATGCGTATGTCATAAATATTATAAGACTATTATTTGAATGTTTGCGATGTATGTTGCTTTCATTTGTACTAAGGAAATTGAACTATTTCGGTGGCTTTGGTACTTATCTTGTTTAAGATGTGTTGTATTTGTGTTAACAATCGTTGATTTTGTGTGAACTATTTCGTTGGTTGATCAATGATTCATTCTTATGTATATGATTGTCTGTCTTTATTAGATCAATACTATTACTCCTTTTTTAAAGGCTCACTTTTTCTCTCCTTTTCAGCAGAAGAACCTTGATAAATTATGTAGTTGGATATTTCACAAGGCATCCCCACTTGTTCATATGAAAGATCATGTACATTACTCTCTTGTGATGAACATTGTAGCCAAGGAAACCCTATAAGATTCTATTTGCAATGTTGATGGATGGATATACTATAATTTTCTTGTAAGTCCTTTTTATGCTATATTTTACAATGTTACATGTCTAATGTATGGAATATCATGTCATGGGCTTGAAATTGCCCTAATTTAATGTGAATTTATGAAAACATTGGAATTATTGAATGCATTGAATAGATTACTCAAAGACAATGGTGAATGAATGTTCTTAAAGGCTTGTTTGCATATTGCAACCTTGAAAATCCATCAATATTTGGGCAACAAAGTATAAATATCTATTATAGATGTGTAGTTGCCTCTTTAGGTCTAGCAAAGTTGAATAGGTCTCCTTGATAGAGTGAAGTTATTAAATCAAAGTAACTCTTGACTCCATTTCTCCCAATTGATAGGAATTGGGTCTGATATCCTTGGTGATCATATCCTCATCGAAAAATCACTCTTCCTCACCTTATCTATTCTCCTATTTATTCATCCCTTCAAGGATAGGTAGCCTCTCTAGGGCTTGGTCCAAGACCCATTGGGAGTGAGCTCTTGAAAAACTAATAGTACAGGCTTCTACGCTAGTGTTTCCTCTATCTCTCCTCCAAATTCCATGCAATTAGCATTGTTGAATCTCAA
Source organism: Pinus taeda (assembly GCA_000404065.3). NCBI lineage: Eukaryota > Viridiplantae > Streptophyta > Pinopsida > Pinales > Pinaceae > Pinus > Pinus taeda. The sequence goes on along the minus strand of APFE031410474.1, from coordinate 146,129 downwards.
GATAATCAATGCTCTAGCCATTGTACTAAGTGGGAACCCTTGAAGTCGCTTTTGACTCAGGGATTTCTTGAAGGTTTATAACTTAGAAGCATATCATTCTAAACCTTCTCTCTTCACCATATTGACCTTGGATGAATTGAGATCCCGTCACATACTTCAACCCTAGGTCAAATATAGTCTTCCTCCCAAGGGGTTTTTCGTGGAAATCCATTCTAGCTTCTCCCAAAACTCACATGTCAACTGAGCCTTTTCATTGAATGAGCCATACTTGCCTCACTTCAAACCCTAGTATAGACATATTAATTAAATATGAGGGTTATTTGGACTCCTCCCATTAGTGAAAATATGATAAGAGAAGGGGACATAGGCTATAGTGAAAGTGGACCTTTGTCTCAAATTGTTATTGTGCCCTCTAGCTTTAACCTATTAACTAGGCCTACTAGTTTGTGCAACAACAAGTACTTCAATGGTATACCACACACTTAATGAGATATAATTGATTTCGATGAGTTGAGAGTCCTACAGGCACTATCTAGAAGGACACGCATTGCTATGAGTGGTCCAAGCATATGACTGAGTTTCGAACAAATTGGAAAGCAAGAGATAAAACTAGCTTCAAATAAAAAGGGAAGAAATCCTTAGGATATAATTCAGGAGGAAGGAATGCTAAGTTAACCACTCCTTTGAGCTTAATTTTTTTTTTTACTTTCGTCAGTAGGGATCAACTTGCCAACTCAAAAATAGGAGAGGAAAAAAAAATTAAAAGGACCTTACAATGTTGGACATGTGGAGAAAACCATATATAGAAAGATTGTCCTCGACAACAACAAAGTGGCATTAGATTGTACAATATACAAGAGGAAACAATGGTGAATGATGTGTCCCACAACATGCCATAAATTTATGCAACCTTAAACAATCGATAAGAATATCATCAAGCCTCGGTGATAGAAATGGAAGGTATGGTTGTCAACTAGCCTATTTTGATTTTAATTGAACCAGATTCTTATTTCAACTGTCATATTGAAGGTTGCAGAGAAATATGCTTTATAGTAGAAAATAAATGAGAGATTGTGGTTGGTTCAATTAGCCATAGGAACCAAAAGGCAAGTGGCAGATGTGATGGAATTGTACCTAGTGGTGGTAAGCGACATGTCCACATCAGTCGATATCAACCTTTTACCGTTGGGATTGTATGATGTACTAATCAACAAGGACTTGCTAGTGGCCCATAAAACCAAAATTAGCTACTGCAAAAAGTCACTAAAATTTCTTAGTGTTGAGGGAGAGAAAGTGACATTGTAGGGAATAAGAAAGTCCATCACCATTAGGAAAATATCAGCGCTACATGTGAAAAGATGTAGTAGGAAAGGGTGTGCCTTGTATGTAGTCTAGGTGACCAATGAATGAGAAGCTAACAAAGATAGAATGAAAGAGTACCTAGTGTTAAGGCAGTTCAATGATGTGTTTATATAGGAAATACTGGGATTACCACCTAGGAGAGAGATCAATTTTTATGTCGAATTGTTGGTAGGATCAGTACCAGTCTTGAAAGCCTCATATCGCATGAGTACACTAGAGTTGACGGAGCTAAAGCTACAACTAAAATAAATGTTGGAAAGGAGTATATCAGACCCATCGTGTCACCCTAGGGCCTTGGTGCTATTTGTGAAGAAGAAGGATGACATGATGCAATTGTGTATTAATTGTCAACAACTAAATAAAGTCACAATGAAGAAAAAGTATCATATACCTAGAATTGATGACTTGTTAGATCAGTTGAGAGGGGTTGCAGTATTTTCAAAAATAGATTTGAAGTCTTGCTGCCATCAATTTTGAATTAAGGATGAAGACATCCACAAGATAGCCTTCAAAACCAACTATGGAAACTAAGAGTTTGTGGTGGTGCCATTTGGGCTCACAAATGCTCTAGCCCCATTTATGTGTCTAATGAACAATGTCCTCAACCCATTTTTGAGAAATTTGTATTGGTCCTCGTAGATGACATCTTGATCTCCTAAAAAACTAGAGAAAAGCATGAAGAGAATTTGAAAGATATGTTGCAATTGTTGAGAGATCACAAGTTTTATGCCAAGCTCAACAATATGTTTTTTTCAATCAAACTTTCAATACTTAGGAAATCTTACTTCCAAATAAGGAATGGAAGTGGATCTTAAGAAGATTAAGGCCATCATGGAGTGGTCCACTCCCATACATGTTATATAAGTGAGATATTTAATGGGATTGGTTGAATATTCCAGGCAGTTTATTTGTGATTTTTCAAAGATTGGGTATCCAATCAAAAACTTACAAAGGAAATGAGTTAAATTCCAATGGACAGCTGAGTGGGTAGCCAAATTTAAAAAAAAAACAACTTCTCACGCATGCACTTATCTTGAGAATAGATGATTTTGAAAAGGATTTCATGGTTTGCACAAATTCTTAGGAGGAAGGGATTGATGGAGTCCTAATGGAAGAAGGACATGTGATTTCTTATGTATAGAGAAATTTAAATGAGCATGAGAGGAATTATGTTACTCATGAATTGGAGGTCACAACAATAGTGCATGCACTAAAGGTGTGGAAATATTACTTTCTTGGAAGAAAGTTTATGTTAATGTCAAACCATGGAGGGTTTAGATACTTTTTTAACCAACCTGATTTAAGTGCAAGACAAGCTAGATGGATAACCTTGATCAATGTGTTTGAGTTTGAAATAAGGTACATTAAGGGCAAAGAGAACAAGGTAGCAAATGCACTTAGTAGAAATCTTCAAGTGGCTCACTTAATAGCCATAAGCACTTTGAAGTTGACACCAAGGAAATTATCAAATAGGAATTGCTTCATAATGAACATTACTAACATGTGAAAGGAAGCTTGTAGTAGGAGCTAGAAGGATCATTGAGTAAGAATTACTCCCTCAGTAATGATGATATGTTGAAGTTAAAGGATAAATAACGTGTTCCTTACGTGGGTAACTTGAAGAATCTCATCATGGATGAATTTAAGAAAAGACCTTATTTATGTTAGCCTATTTATCAGAAGATGATAACAACTATGAAGAAAATGCACCATTGGCTGAGTATGAAAAAGGAATTTGATGATTGCATTTCTAGGTGCCTAGATATCAACAAGTTAAAGTGGAGTGCAAACACCTAGCGAGATTGCTACAACTAGTCGTCATTCCTAAATGTAAGTGGGAAGTCAGATCTATTGACTTCATCACGAGATTACCAAAAATATCTGAGCAACATGATGCCATTATGGTGGTGGTGTATAAGTTGAGTAAGAAGACTCACTTTATAGCTGTCAAGTCCACTCACAAGGAAATTGACATAGCTCATAGTTTCATGAAAGAAATATTTAGATTGAATGGCACACCCAAGAAGATCATTTTAGATCATGATGTAAATTTTACTTCCAATTTTTTGAAAAAAAAAATTCATTGGTTTTGGAACTCAACTAGATTTTAGCACTACGTATCATCCTTATACTGATGGACATGCCAAAAGAGTGAATATAATTCTTGAGGACATGTTGAGGATGTATGCATCAACTGAAGAGGTGGGAAAAGTACAGGCCACTAATTGAATTTGCCTATAATAAGGGGTACCAATAATCGCTAAGTATGAGGCCTTTCGAGGTATTGTATGGCAGAAAATGAAACACTCCTATTAGTTAGGATGATCCAATAAATAGGATGATCCTTATGCTAGACATGTTAAAAGAGATGGAGTAGGAAGTGATCCATATTAGACAAAAATTGAAGGTAGCCCAAGATAGGAATTTTTTTTATGTGGATCAATAGAGAATGCACAAGGAGTTTCAAGTAGGAGAGAATTTGTATCTCCACATCAAACTAAGGAGGATATCACTAAATGTGGGATCTTGTGCCAAGTTGGAACCTAGATTTTGTGGACCATTTTAAAATTTGGAAAGAATGGGGCCAATCTTTTATAGATGGGACCTACCACACACAATGCAATCACATGATGTTTTTCACATTTCTTCATTTAATAAGTATGTACATGACACCAATCATGTTATCAATTGGTTTGTGATACAGGTGGAACTCAAAGGAGAGTTCAAACTAGAACCATTGTGCATCTTAGAACGAATATCACACTGCCGAATTGAGTAATTTTGTATGTCAAGGTGCAGTTGATGCACTTTGAATCAAATGAATCCACTTGGGAAATGGATGATCAAACGAGGGTATCTTACCCATTTTTGTTTACCATGTAAATAAATGTAAGAGTTGTAAATATAAAACTAAATGGTTTTTTTGTATTTTGTGTACAGAACATCGAGGACAATGTTCCTTTAAGGGGGTGGGGTATATAACAACCCTTTTCCATAACACCCTATGTATGCTCACCAACATTTACAAATTATAGATGTATATATGTGTGTGTGAATGAATTGATGACTGGCCTGAATGGAGGGACATAGAAATCCAAAGTTCTGAGAGGGAAATCTTGTGGTGGGTTCTTGTGTGGCTATTGAGTGCATGTTGTGTGTTGGTTGGTTTCCTAATAGTGTGTCATAATTAGGCCCATACTAAAGACCCTTAATCATCATAATTGTCTGCTTAATGACAGACTAGCCTATGTTGACAAACATTAAATTTGGAGTGGGCACCCTGAGTAGAAAACAATGCCAAACCATCTCCTCTCCTAGTGAAACGTGGAGAGGGAGAAAGAAGGTGATGGATCGAAAAGGCACCAAGTGTGAAGGGAGAAGGGGGAGAGAATTCAATCTTCTAGAATTTATGGAGAGGAGAATAGTCGAAGTGTGCAGAGAAGGCATATAGAATTTGACACAAAATTTTACTGTGCATAGAGCACTGAAAGTGCCAAGAACCACGAAGCAAGGAGTTTTGGGTAGAGACACTAGAGAAGAGATTTGTTCGAAGCTACTGGAATTGAAGTAAGAAGGAGCTAAGATGGGCATGAATTGAATCAATGTTCTATGAATTTGGAATGTGTTCCATACGACGGTGTTGAGGCCATTGGATGATGTGTCTAATCCTGGTTGATTAATGAGGAGCTCGATGGAGAAATGGATCCTTGTGGTACTTTCATTAGGGCTATGAAACCACTTGCTGCTTGTTTCCTAACTATTAAACCACTAGGGCAGGGAAATACAGGTCACTATGGTGTTTGCCTTGGGATTGTGAAACCACCGAGATAGTGGATTGTAGATCCATGTGGTGATTTCCATGAGAGGTGGCTATTAAACCACAAAAAGTAGTGGTTCACTTGCTGGAACTGAGATAAAACTCATTTTTTATTAGGTGAAACCCTATGTTTTAACCGAAGAGAAAGCGAGTAGTTGTGGTGGTTTCCTTGGGGTTGTGAAACCACTAGGACAATGGACTCCTTCTCCTAATTGTGTGATTAAGCCTTGAATGTGAATGTACCTAGATAAACATCCCATCAAACTTTGGATCTAGCTCAGGGATGGCCGAATACAAGAAATAATTGTAGTGTGCCTAGCCTATGGTTGGGTGGAGAGTTGAAGTCCCTCCTTTAGTTGTCAGAGGTCATTAAATACATAGATACATGTACATTGCTTATGTGAATGCCTTTTAGATTGTGATGAATTCTAGCAATGTAATAGCTTGTGTGTTATGTATATGAAATATTTTTCTGAGCTGTGAAGCTTGCTGATATGAGCATGATCAAATGTTGCCATATAAATTCATGGTTTGTTTTATGTACGGACTGCGTTTTTTACTATCATGATCATGAAGAATGTATAGTTATGTGTTCTGTTTATGTTGATGCACTCTAATATTATGTAAATGAATTCATAGTCCAAGATGTTTCCATTCATGTTACTTTGTTAAAATTGAGAGGCTGAGATCTTAGGCCTTGGGCCATAGCTCCGAAAAGGTAGGCTTATGTTACACACTGTAAGTTTTTGGGCACAGGTGAGGTGGTCGTCCTCCTCTTCATAGATATTACCCCAAGGTTTATATTTGTTGTGATGAAGGACGTGCTTCCTAAAATAACAACAATAAATTTTAATCTCATATGAATGTTAGTGGGCGAACATCGAATAGGCACTAGTGGAACTATGTCTTAGCGGAACCATGCAATGTGCGAGAAAACATTGGCCATCAACCGCTATGGTTAGGAATCACAATAATTTAGAGGCCAATATAAAGACCAAGAACGACTTAACCATTATGGAAGAGTAGGAGTAGAACCAATCATAATCTTGAAGACAAAATCTGCTTTATGACCAACTACTCGCCACATTCTGCTAAAGTCATTACACAATATAAAATGTGAGAGTGTGATAATGGAGGTTGATTAACATGAACAACGCTCCCTCATGGAACCTTGTTTTTGCCTTACCACCTACCACTACCATTCCCTATTTAATACTAAATATCGTGGTAGTGATGGAAGTAGTGATATGATGTGGGCCTAATGGCAGAACCCACCAAATTGACTGGTTAGGATTGTGTGGATAACACATGGGCACCACATGGTCAACATGATGAGTAATGGAAACATTTTATTTAAGATTAGAGGACCTCATAATAAGGGGATTTTGTAACCCCACTTCTATAATAGACCTTGGAGGTCAGGTTACATGATAAGTAACACCTTCAACAACCTGAGATAGTACAAGAGTGTGGGAGGGAGCGTTACATTCCTACTAGAAATTTCCTACTCATAATATCCTTATGAGATAGATAATACTATATGAAGATGTAGGAGCATTGTAAAAGGTCTCTTGGAAATCATTTGTAATATGAACTCCACTCTATTGGAGGTTACCCTCCAAAGAGACCAACAAACATTGCTTGTGTGTCACTAAAGGTATAATATTTTTTGGTCATATTGTTCATTGGGTTTGTTTTTATATTCCATTCTATAATAAATATGGGCAATATTTTTAACTTTCATTATTATAACATGAAACTTCTTTTGAACCTTTTTGGGTTCAAATGTTTGGGATTAATAATTCACCTTTTAATTATGTATTAGTAAATTTCAAAATAAAGAAAATTTCAAACAAAAATATATATAATATATATCATTTTTCATAAGGAGGTGGGCGAGGCAGTTGTGGGGAGATTTCATAGTTCACACATGTAGGATCACATATCAACTATTTAATCAATTTCGGCCTCCACAAATTCTCGATGATTAATAGAGGAGGGGAGTTTTGAAATGGGTTACCATGGTTCTGTACTCATGTGACATGGAAATCAACTATTCGCCCACACAACCCCCCCCCATGCATTTAAAAAAAAATTGAGGGACCCCCAGAGAAACTAAATGTGTGATGTGGTACATGACATATGGACGATGTTAACCAATATGAATTTCCTTCCAATCCTATTCTCTTCCAACAACAATGCGCCACGTGTTGAAACTCAAATATTGAAATATGAAATTAAGAAATAGTGGTAAAGGTGCCAAAAGCTTGCGATTAAAGCCAAAAAAGAGTCTTATAGTGAAAATGAAGGAGAACATATATTTTGAAGCTACCACCGGTCACATCCAACAAAATAAGGGATTTCTTCAATTGCAAAGGACAACTACATGTATACGCAACAATTATTCTTGCTCTCCTTTTCAAAAATGAAATCTTCTAAAGCCATTGAGTCAAATTGACCCTTAACCACAAAGGAAAAAAATCTTGTAGATGAGGATGGTGAAGTATTTGATGTCATTATATCTTAATTCAACCTGTAAGAAATCCAATAGTTAGACCATGACCCTTTTTTAGATCTCCATGATCATTTTCATGTCTAGAAGTCCGACGTAGCCAAATTTATAGTTCCCTAAACTTACCATTTTCCTAACTTTATAGTTCGGTGTGCACTAAATTATGCCCCCTCCAAAACATATATAGTATCAAAAAGGTCATTGGTCCTATTTGTATTGAATTCCCAATCAATTCTCAAGACATTAAAGTTATTGAAACTCTCAAAAGTCAAGTTTTACAAGAAGATACCTTAATTGCTAGAGTTAATGAGTTGAATTCTAAAGAAAAACTCACCCTATTATATTGTTCCATTGGATAAAGACACCATTGTGCCTGAAAAATTTCCCACCCTATGAAGCTAGTATTTTCCCTAAACTTTCTATGTAGGTCATAACCACAATTTGTGCACTTTTAGGCTATGACCATTATAGGACTCTCAATGAAGCAATTTTAGGATTCATGTCTTGTATTTGCCCAATTTTTCTCAAACCCTTGGTCAAGTTTAGTTATGCTCATATCACACTGATATTATGTACTTCCAAATGGTAAAATTGAATGTTAGTAGATATATTAGGTTTTAGGCATATTTGGTATACTTGTTCTTGTATTTACAAGCGTAAAATTTCAACATATCTAGTTGAAACTAGAAGATGAGATGGGTAATATTTGTTTAGTCATTAACATGACCCAAATAGTTAGAAGAAGACCTTAGAATATAGATTTGACTAAATATGTACTCTATTTATGTCTATGACCTAGACTATTATTCATGAAGAATTGCCTCCTAAAATTTTTCTAGAATTTAAAATACTATTGCAATTAAGTCCAAAATCAAAGATGGGAGACTGGTACTTGTTTTATAATTATATAGAAATTATAATTTATGGTTATGAATCTCAACCTTTCATATTACTGATATTCTTGACAATGATAATTTTTTCTTTGGAATATATAGGGAAAATATTAGCTTTAGATTATGTTCATTTTTCCTCCAAGAAACAACATGTGACTTTTAAATTAAACAAGGAAGTTGGACATTTTATTGTTAATGCTAGATCAACATTAGAAGTGGCTAGGAAAATGCTTAAAGAAATAGGTTTGCCAACTTGTTGGGGTAAAAATGGAAATATCATTCCTTTCAAAACTTACAAAGAAATATTATTAAAGGAAAGGGATAACATTGACAAGTTTCAGGGCATGAGAGGAGCAATGAAAGGTCAAACCATAACGAATAAGTTAGTCGATGATTTTTACTTATCATGGAAAATCAAGACATTATTTTCAAGTACTTGAACCTATGATAAGTATACCGAACTAGACATTGCTTACAAGAAAATGGCTACTTACAACTATCCAATGAACAATGACTAGAGGATACTTTCTCAGTTTGCATCGGGATGATTTGGAAAAATAACTTTTGAAATAGAAGCGCATGAGAATGAACATCTTACAACAATTTTTGTGAACTCCTACATTTTTTTATAGTCAAGGTCTATTTTAAAATTTTAGGCCTAGAAAGTTGTTCAAATCAACTAATTTTGGTTAGGATCAAATATTGTATAAAAACAAGTGAAATATTGATGCTAAGGGATCAAGATTTTTTATAAGGCCTTAGAGTCTAGATAATACTCATTTATCAATTTATAAGATTCATCCTTTGTAATTGTAATCGTCTATGAATTCTACGTCCATGTACTTTCATGGTATATCAAAGACTTGTTCAACATACATATTTGATTTTCTGCGATATGAACAAATTATGAAAGTAGCAATTGCATATTAATTCCCCTATTACATGTATTTTTTGATGTTTCATGAAAATGAGTTTTCATGAATGATGCAATTTTTATTAAATGTGACCTTCCTTTCTCATAAAATCATTGGAATAAAATTCATGCAATTGATCAAATACAATTTGTTACCAACTAAATTCAATTGTTTAATACATGTTTTATCCCAATAAGAATTGAAGTGTTATTTAAAAGTTTGTTTGTTTGACTTGGACATTAATTATTTGTTTTGCAAGCTCGCATACTTGGGAAGGAAGCAATCTCTTTTCAGATTTCGATCTAAAGAAGAGCAGCGAGCCGAGTTAAAGAAAGAAACATTGTTGTTTGGGTGGCTGGCCTATCACTTGGTGAGTTGTCTTGATAAAAGGTTTTGGAAGTATTCCTTGAATTTCTAAAAGGAGAAGTTTCTGGGTTTTTCCCCGGCGTGGAGCCTATTTCTAGTTTTCTTGTTTGCATTGTGCTTTTCTTTATTGGCATTGTATTGATGATAAACACATCATAATAATACATTCGTTGTAGTTTGGGATCCTGCTAATCTCCCATGGATCTATAGCTATAACATAGATCAAGAACTATCAATTTTTATTTTTATTTTTATTTAATAAGTTATTATTTTATTCATTGTTGTTTTTTTTAAATAATTAATAATATGATTATTTATTTTTTATTTTTTGGATGAGAGCCGCATGAGCTCCTCCTTGGTGCACCCCGACGGCCTTCACAGACTTGAGTCTCGAGCAGACTAGAGCGATCTCCTGTTACGTTCATAGAACCACTGAAGGATGGAGACCCTCCTCCAAGAAAATGAACCTATGAGCAAGAAGAAAATGCAGATGCCTTTGCATCTCTGATCTTAGCCACTGGCCCTAAAAAAAACCAGGCCTTCGATATCCAAGTTTGTGAATAAACTCAAAGACATCCCAAGGATCTTTCTACCTCCATCTCTCCCCCACCGGGCGACGCTGTCTCTAACATAAAGGGGCTTGGTTGGACAGTTTACATGACTATGGCCATCACCTCGTTCAGTTCAGAAATGGGTTGAAAGGAATTGAACCTCTTCAATAAACGAGAAAATATCCATAAGGTTCTGTGGAAGAGGGTATTACACCTTTCATTTTGAAACAAAGGAAGATCGAGATTTAATATTAAAAAATGACCCATACTTCATGGACATGCGAGGCCTATACTTAAACAGATGGACCCCTGACTTCGATCCTGAAATGGATGTTCCCAACACAATGTCAGTATGGGTAAGGCTACCTCACCTTCCTCTACATTGCTGGGACGATGAATTTGTCAGGGCCATTGGGAATGTTGTGGGGAGGTATATTGACAGATGCGAACCAAAAGAGAACATGCATGCATGTGTGATGATATGTGTCGAAGTGGACCTAGGGAAGGGCCTACCGTAGGTAGTAAATATCAAAGTAGATCAATGGACGCACATACAACAGGTGGACTATGAGAAGATACCGTTCAAATGCAAGGTAGCTCATGAATACAATCATTTTGGAAATAGATGTCCAGAAAACCAAGAAAGTGAAAATTTAGAAGAGTCTGAAGCAAAACGGGAACAAGTTAAAACGAAAAAATTGGCTAACAAACAACCGCTCTCCTCCTCAAGCCATCCCCAAGCCCCCCTCCCCACCTGAACCTTCTCCATCACCCCTCCTCAACCAATCCCCCCCTAATCTCCTCATCTTTCATCAATCCCAACCCCTTTGGACCTCTTGATGATCCTGCAATTCCTCCCTTATCCCCCCCCTCCCCCCTCATATTCTCCCCCTCCCATATTCTCACCCCCTCTGTTCCTATTATCCCTTGCAACCCTCCTCCCCCCTTAGTTGATAAAATTCTGACAAGAAACTAATCAAAGGAATCTCTTCAAATCTTAGATCACCAAAGAAAGCAGGAAGAAAATATAACAAAGAGCTTAGAGATGAAGCGACAACAAAAGAGATGGATTTAGGAAAGCAATAGCCCATGGACTCCTTTTTTGGGAAAAGCTCCGAGAACAATGAGAAAAACCAAAGTCATCAAAGAGGGAAAGGACCCTCAACCCATAAACTAAATAAATAATGATTGTGGTCTCCTGGAATTGGCATGGTTTGGGGACACCTTTTAAAGTAAATGCAACAAAAGATATTATAGTAAAGGAAATCCCATATATTCTTATGCTTCAGGAGACCAAAACTAGTTTCCAAGACTGAGAAAAAATGATCAAAAATCTAAAAAATAATGAGGGAACAACTCAACAAGCTATTGGGGTCTCAGGGGGAATTTGCACATTATGGAGGAAAGGAAAATGGGAGCTGCTACAATAAAAAAAGGAACAACACTGGATTAGAGCAGATCTAAAAGAGACAACCACCAATGAGCAATTCTGCATTGTCAACATATACGCTCCCAACCACTTCAGGGAAAAAGAACAATGCTAGAATACGGTTCAAGAGACCTTAAATGATACTCATAACAGAAAAATAATCTTGGGAGGGGACCTCAATATTGTCCTAAATGTAGAGGAGAAATTTGGAGGGATTTACAATGCAAACCCTTCAAGGGATGCCATTGAAAACATTATGGAAAAAAACAATCTAATAGACATCCCTCCTAACAATGGTAAGTATATGTGGAACAAAAAAAGGGTAGGAAGCAAAAATATGAAGGAAAGATTAGATCGGATTTTGGTTCAGGAGAACATCATCTCCAACTACAATTCAGCAAGATCAAGAATTATTCATACAACGACATCAGATCACAAGCCGGTGGTAATCACTATGGGGATGATGGAAAATCAAGGCCCAATACCTTTCAGATATTGCCCAATATGGAACAAAAATGTAGAATTCAAAAAACTAATTTCCGAATTGTGGTCTCAAAAAGTCTCGGGGTCCCTCTATTAAGTGTGGGTAACCAAGCTAAAAAACTTGAGAAAGGAACTAAAAATATGGGCCATAGAAAATAAAAAGCAAACAAAAAAAGAAAGGTTGAGTTATTAAAAAAAATGGAGAAACTTCAAGAGGAAAAAGAAAACAAGGAGGAGGCCAAAGAGGACCATCTTCAGGAAAAGGACCTCTTTTTGGAAATATATAGGGAAAACTAGAAAGAAGAGGAAGTGGCGAGACTAAAGTCAAGAAGCCTTTGGTTAAAAGCAGGGGATAAAAACATGACCTTTTTTATAATACTATGAAAATCAAAAGAGCCATAAATTAGATCGAAAAAATCCAAATAGAGGGACAAAAAATTAGAGGAGCAGTTGAATTAAAAAAAGAATCTCATAAAAATTTCAAAATCCTCCTAATAGCAAATGGAGAAATAGCAGATTACGAAACCTTTTTACAACATGTGCCAAACAAGATAAGCGCTGAGCAAAATGCGGAAATTATGCAAGAAATCGTAGAAGAAGAAATCGAGGTAGCTATTTGGGGGCTCCATCTCGATAAAGCATCGGGTTCAGATGGATTCATAATTGATTTTTATAGGCAACACTGGAAGATGATAAAAAAGGATTTAGTAAGAATGATAAGGAATGTGTTTATTAAAAAAAATGGGAGGTTTTACTAAATCCTCCTATTTGGAATTAATTCCGAAGGATGCTAGACCTTCCACTTTTAGCAGATTTCGACCAATTTCATTGTGCAACTCTTCTATAAAATAATAACGAAGATTATAGCCAATTGAGTAAAGAAAGTTCTCCTTGAGTTTATCTCAGAAAACCAAGGAGGCTTTGTTTCCAAATAGACAAATTATAGACAATGTACTAGTGGTCCAGGAAGCTCTACACTCAAGCATGCAGAAAAAATAACAGGGAATCATCATAAAATTGGATATGGCCAATACCTTTGACCAGGTAAGTCTTCCTTACCTCACTGTTGTCTTAAAGAAATTTGGTTTCTCAAACAAAATCATTAAGGTAATCAGTGCCTGCATTATGGGACCATGGATAGCCCCGTTGATAAACGAAAGACCAAGTGAGTTCTTTCAAAGTTCCAGAGGGTTGAGGCAGGGTTGCCCTCTTTCACCTTTCTTATATATAATAATGGCAGGCTTGTTAAGTAGAACTTTGGAAAAGAGAAGGAGAGAAAAAACACTAACTGGTTTGCACATCTCACATGGTGTAAGATGCATAAATCATTCCTTGTTCACAGATGACACTTTTTTGATGGGTAGAGCTTCATGCACTATTGCCCAAAGATTCAAAAAATTCCTTGACAACTTCATGGAGGTTTCTGGTGGTCTCTTAAACAATGAAAAATGTAGAATATATGGTTGGAATGCTCCCTTCCGCACCATGCAAAGAATATCTCAGATTATTGAGATTCCCATACAAGAAAATTGGAATCACTTCTTTTACCTTGGAATACCCATATCTAAAGAAAATCTAAAGGTTGAGTTATGGAGCACACAAGCTGAAAATATGAAGGAAAAAATCGAAAGTTGGGGAATGTTGTGGTTGAACATTGCGGGCAGGGTGACTCTAATCAAAACCATGCTCACTGCATTGCCAATTTACCAATATGCCACTATTATGGCTCCAGCCAGCATCCACAAACAAATGGAATTAATAATCAGAGGTTTTCTTTGACAGGGAGGGAAAAATGAGACCAAAAAGTTCAACTTGGTAAAATGGGAACAAGTATTTGCACCCTATGAGAAGGGAGGCTTATCCATAAGGTTGCCTGGATTGATGAATGCTGCCCTAGGGGCCAAAATTATATGGAGGATGATAACTGGAAAGGAAAACTGGTGGAAACAAACTTTGGATTTAAAGTATATGAATCATCAAAGAACCCACTTTCAAGATGAAAATGTCCCAATAAGGTCATGCTCACAAGTATGGAAGCTAGTTAAAAAATTGATACCTACTATCATCAAGTACGCTTCGAAGATTCCCAGAAATGGTAAAAGCATCAAGGTATGGGGAGATAAAATCATGGGGAAGGAGCCTTTATCATCTCACCCAAGTTTCCAAGAGATAAGAGAATGGATGCAAGCTAAGGGGCTAACCTCCCTGCATTCTATCTCTCGATGGGAAAACAAAAATTGGCACAACTGGCACATTCCAAATCTGCCTCCAAATTTAAAATCCAGTGGGATCTCTTAGTTCTCCATCTCAAAGAATCAGCCCCAACAAATATGGAAGATGAAGAAACAATCATCTGGGATCCTAGTGGGGGTGCCTACTCATTCAAGTCCGGATATAACTCTAGGCCAGTTTAGAGTAGGTTCTCATAGACTTCGGGTAGAGATGAACCACCAAATTGATAGGCCAGACAAAATCTGTCAAGTATGTCATTTACAGGAAGTAGAGACCGAGGTGCACTTCATTTCTGGATGCCCTATCTATTACGAGATCAGAGGAAGGTTCCATTACTTGTTCAGAGACTCTCAGACCCTCACAGAATTTTTCAGGTATCCCGAATAGAGATGTTTGGCTCTATATATATAGGAGGCTCTTAGGTTCTAAGTGCATATTCTTCAGCCTCCCATCAGACCTAACCCCACACAGAGGATCACAACATTTTTCAGGGTACTACCTTCAGACAGGGGCACAAAGAGAATGATTGATACCATTTCATATCTAGACTATAGACCAGTGAGGATATGTGGGACCTCACCCTACCACACGAGACCTAAACAACTAAACCATCTCAGATCTATCCCTAGGATACGGACTAGGTCCTCCAGACCTCAACAGTGCACAAACTCCCCTAAACAACGAGTTAGTGGACAAGCCGCACCTCCCACTGACCCTTCATCAGGCTAGCAAACTTTGTGGAATTTTTTTAGTGCTCCTCACTCAATCTCAGATGTTAGGAGAGATGGGCCTGATCCTCTTCATTAGGCCATTCCATACATTGTATCTTTTATGTTCCAGCATTGTACCTTTTATATTCATGCATCGTATTTTTCAGTTCTCCCTCATTTTATGGACATCATTGTACTCAATAGTCCCTTTGATCTACTTTTTGGTCATTCATTGGACATAAATATAATTATCTTATCTTATCATATCTCCAGGCTTAGCAAGATGAACAAGATTGGGCCCTGTGGAAATCTATATGGAAAACATAAAGCCTCCCCAAAGTTAAATATTCAGTTGGAATCTCCTAAAAGGAAGAATTCTTACTATTGATAACCTTAAAAGAAAGGGATTCTCGAGCCTGTCAAGGTGCTCAATGTGCCTAAATGAAGAAGAATCCATCCAACACCTCTTCTTGGATTGTCCGTTTACTAGAGAGTGTTGGAAGAAACTTTCTAGTCCTCTAGGTATGGAACTCAACTTCTCCATAACCTTTAATGAATTCTTTACTAAATGGAAAAAAAATTACCCTTACTCAAGAAGAACAAGCAAACCATTAAAAGTTTTGGGAGAGTCTCCCATCATTTCTTTGTTGACAGATTTGGTTCTCAAGAAATAAAAGCATCTTCAAAGACCAAATCCCAAAGATTGGAAGAGTTATGTCAAAAACTTGGGGACACACTTCAAAATTTCTAAACATTAAAGGTTTAAAAGCAATAGACAATAGCAGCCTCTAGCAAGAAGAAAGGAATTGGATCAGCCAAGCAACTATCAGAAGTAACTGAAATATTAGTCTCGATGTCAGACCTCCAACTCAAAAGTGGAAAATTAGATTAAATAAGGAAGAATTCTTAACATGGAAAGGAAATTTGAACATGCATTGTCTTTGGAGTAGGAGGGATCCTCCTCGAGCCAGGGGGGAATAATCTAGTCACTTATGGATGGGGGTTGGCAGAAACCTCCAACAATAAGGTAGAGGCTTATGGCCTGCTAATGGGAACCAAGATCTTAAAAAAATAGGAAATCAGAAACCCTATAATAATGGGAGATTCAACCATTATAATTGAAGCCATGGTCAGTAGAAGAAATCCTCCAAATGATGCCATGCATCGAATCCTCAAAATAATAAGGCAAAATATGGAAGGTCTAGGAAATGTCACTTTTAAACATATATTGCAGGAAAACAACAGTTCCGCAGACCACCATGCAAATTTGGCAGTGTCCAGGTCTGAGGGGGAAACAAGATAAGCCGAGGATGTGTTCCACACATCTATTCCTTAGTCCTATTGTCCTTGTATGAAAATCATGTCAAAAATCTCTTCACCCTAGGATATTTCGTGGTTCAATGAAAAGGTGATCTATAGTATCAATACATATCTCTGTAGTGATTTCTTTTCGACTGACATAACAAGGAGGTCCCGTGACTCCACACAAACCTCTTTGCACATAACCTGGCACTCCACCAGCTCTAAGATTTTCAAATTTTCTCCAATTGTGCTCCACCATGTATGCATTTCCTCTCTGCGGTATGGATATCTTTTCACTCCTATCTCTCCTTTATATCTCTGACCTCCCTCTGCTCTATTCACTTCCAGATTGCCCCTTTCTCTTCCTGTTGAACTCTCTTCCCATCGAGATCCCTGTTCTTTTGTTGCCCCCTCCCTTCTTCACAGCCCATGTTTCTCCAGTATTCACCTTCTTGCCCCCCCCCCGTGCGATCCCAAGCCATCTCCAATCACACAACCAGTTGAATGCTGCTTTCCTCCTGCTCGAAATCCTCTTGTTAGCTTAACATCATCGCTCTACTCTCCCTTTGGCTGTATGCGCATTTATGCTCACTCCCCTGGAATCTTCATTATCCCCTCCTTTCATGTTGTCTTTGCTGTAAGGATTAATTTCCTCTGCTTATTATCTCGAATCAAGCTAGCAGTTTGATGCTATATCAAGGTGAAACTGCATCCATACAACAAGAAGGATTATTGGCATCACTCTAACAAGATCAGGGGAACAAAAACAGGGCCTTTTTCAAGGAGAGATACCGGGAAGAACCGACACACCACAGAGGATCATATGTCAGATCAAAGGATATCAGAAGACCACTCAACAATGGACGTAAATCCAGTAGATCGAGCTTCCCAAATTGAGAAATGTGCTACATGCAGAGCTAACAAATTTATGATCGTCAAGATGAGAGAGACAATTGAAGACTTGAGGGTTCAAATGAGGTCAGAGAACTGTGATTTGAAGAGGCAATCGGAGAGTCAGAAGGCTGAAATAGACCCCCTCACCAACAAATGCACTCACCTTGAGGAGACAGTTAGCTACCTCAAAAACATTATGCTGAATCAAGAGGGAGAAAATTCAAACTACCAAAGAAGTAAATAGAGATCTCAACAAGATCAATCTGTAAACAAATATTAAACTGCCCATGAGTGTTTTTGAAGTATTTTAGTTTTTGACAGTTATGATATGTAAGTGTATTCTCTTGCTTTCCCAGTTTGTAAGGAAGTAAGCTAGAAATGTAGTTGGAATCTCTGGAATTTTTGGATTCATGTCTAAAGGATCACGAGACTATGTTCCCGACCTTCTCTCCTTTAGCATGACTCCTTCCAGTCTCATATGTATCAGGAGCTTTCTCCTCTTTATTTTTTGGAATATATAAAACCATAACCAATCTTGTAAAAAAAAAGAAAAAGAAAAAATAGTTGAAGTGTTATTTAAACAACATTTTGTTATCACCCAAAAAATTATCACCTAGCCATTTCCTACTAGGTTGATCGAAATACACCATGTAGCATGGGTTTTGACACATTAAAACCCACTTTCACCTTAGGAAATAGTTTATCCGACTCTTTCCTAAATTATTCCTCATTAAAATCTAAAAAACCCCATGATAATAATTAAATAAACCATTATTTATATATTATTCTCTCGAAATAATTATTAAACCATTATTTAATGATTATTTATAAGCATTTTTTATTTAACCACTCAGGAATAATTAAATAAATCATTATTTTTTTGTATTCCATATTTATCCCCTATTTATCTCACAAGATGATTATTAAATCATTATTTGACTTATCCCCTCAAAGTAGTTAATAAAACATTTTTATTTATTAATTACTTTAACTGTTTTCCTTAATTACTCGATAAATCATTTTTTTTGAGTTAGTTTACTAAATAGAGATATTTAATCATTTCAAATAATCTTTCCCTCTCTAAAATATAATAAAATATTCTTAACGACTACATCTTGATTTGGTTTAACATTTTTTATTATTATTGTTTTTCTAGATATAGATCTATCCTAATATTTTATCATAAATAGAGAGGTTTTCTTCTCATTCTACACGACTACTACATCATCCTCATTATCATCTTGTGACATTTGAGCTCCCACTTTTGAGTTCAAGCCACCATTACTTCCTTTTTCCCATTGCATCCGTTAGGAGAGAGAGTCGACGCTGAAGCGCATGGTAGCAAAGGACCCATCCCACAGATGGGGATTTTGTAGACCTGAGTCTACATATTCTCCTCATTAGGTGTAATATGTTGTATTTTGAATAATAAAATCATTTTATTATCTATTGGGGTTATTTCATGCTATACACTGCGATTTGTATTTTTATTTGCATTTCATATTTTCTGCAGGGTTTATAATGTTTGTTTTGCAAATATAAAGAGCAATAAAGTTCATTATCCATCATTGTTAGGGCTATTTGTCACCAGTAGCTTAAGTGAAGAATTTTGGTACAAATTCTCCAAAAAAGTAATACTAACAAATGGGGACTCCATTGGGTCTTTAGTCGTCTCCAAATGACAGCTCCATTGGTTTAAAAAATTCAAAACCTTGGTGAATATTGTTTCAACATTTTTCTTTCTCTCACTTTTTATTTTTACTCTTTGCTAGAAAAATATTTACTCTTTTGGGTTTCCATTTCTTTTTTGCAGGTCATAGGTACTCGTTGTGTATAAGATGACACTATTTGCAACATATCTACAGAGCGGGACCTTCGGGGAGCTAACACACTTTTTGAAGGATTATTTGTGCCATCTAGCGCACAACTTTTGGGCCAAATTTTGCACCATAGCACAAAAAATAGGTCAGAACTTGCACTTCCCTTTTTTCTGTAGTTTTCAGAATTTTGTCGAGAGTTTTGTTTGTGTGTTGGGAAGTGTTTCTTCACTGTTTCGGTTCATCCCTAGACCTATATTTTCTTAGTATTTTGTCTCATTTAGAGGAATGAAATAGCCCTTTAGGTTTAGAGTACTCCACTATCATTTCGTAGAAAACTTGCTGAGTTGAGGAGTCTAGTTTTAAGAAATTTCACTCACTATTTTCTATCAGTGTTCCCCTTTATTTTCAGTCTTTTTAAGCCATATTTTCATCACTCTATTTCCCATTGAGAATTGTGTTGCATTTCTTCTTTAGGATCCTCTCAAGTGTCCTTTTTTTGGTAGTTTGTTTTCCTCTATTTTCCAACACTTTGCTTCTTGTCTTTGCTAGTGTTTGTTGCACCATTTCAATAGCTTTGGCCATAGATCCTAGTCACAATAGACATTTGATCTTTTTGGTCTTTTAGTTTCTTTGGTTTGCTTCTTTTGTCATCATTTTTCTTGCTTCTTCATAGAATATTTGGGTGGGGAATTGTGTGTTTAAGATTACGGTTATATTAATTTTAATTTTCAGTATCATTTGCAGTTTTTACACTTTATTTCTCAGCAACATTGGCATCATAAAACATGCTTTAAATTAACCCATCGAAAAACACATTTCTACACACACACACACACACACACTCACACCCTAAGCAAACAAGAGCTTCATTAGCACTGCGAAGCCAATACTTTAAACACTTCATATTAATAACTTAACTCACATAGAGTTAAGCCTACTTGGGCACTAGGGAAAAACAATCTTGTAGTTAGGTTTAGGATCCGTGGGATATGATTCCAAAACACCAATCAATCGCTTACAATGAGACATAGAAGTTTCCCTTGTAGGGAGCTTGAAAATCCTCCACAATCCCATGGTCGAAACCAGAGTGCGTCAGAAACCCGTTTGAGAGGGGGGTTAGGCTTAGGTCATAGTGTGATTGGTTCTCCATGAGGCTACCAAACTCGAGGTAGGGAATCCAGTGTTGGTGGTTGACTACCCAAAAGACGAATATTCGTGCACTCCCGTGGATGGAGGTACCTTAGTGGCCAATTTTAGGAAAACACCCTATAGGGTGGTTTTAGGCAACAACCATCCCTCTACCTTACCTTTCCCTAGACATATCTACTTGTGGAGATCGAAACTTGTCAAGTTATAATTATTTTGGAAGGTGTTGATGGTGCTGGAAGCCACTAACAGGTGCAGGGGGTCTCCCTAATGTGAAGTCCCAATTAGACCCCACACCATTTGGAGTAGGAACCCCAACCAGAATACAGTTAGTTACAAAAGTAATGGGTTTCAAGGGTGTGCCTTGGCTACAATAACCACATAGAATGACGTATACATAACTTTGGCAGAAACAAGTGTACTGTCTTTGTGAAGTGTCAAGTGCAATGTATGAGAAGTTCTATCACATCAAGGAAAAAGGGAGTGGGCCCCTTCGAAATCTGTAATAGTACTTAGCTTAAAAGGGATACACGAGTGGTAAAAGAATCATAAGTTAATCTGTAAAATAGTTCACAAGATAACCATGATTGAAATAACATAACAACACACATTCAACAAGTTTCATACTAAGGAAAATGAAATAGTTCAAAAGCATTAGTGTAAATGAAATAACACATATCACAAACATAACAAGAATAGTCTTACGACATCCATGCCATACGCATGAAGACATGTTGTCTTTGATCTTTTGTTAAAGTGAAAGGTCAAATCATACATATACAATTGAAAAACCACTAGCCCTAATAGTGGAGCATGAAGCCAAAACTTGCTTCTCCAAAGAAAGATAATCCTTCTACGCTAAACAAGAAGCCAAGGCTCTTACAATTCTCCCAAGCTTTCTATCCTAAGCCAAAAGATATGCCAAAATCCCCTTACATGAGTTATGAGGGTCTATTTTTAACATATGAGATGACTATCCATCTCCCTTTGTGACTCTTTGATTTCCCTCATGACTCTTTGACTTCTTTTAAATAATGACCTTTCATATTCTAAAATTGGCGCCTGGACTTCCACTTACAAAAATATTTTAAATACAATATTACAAATACCCATATAAGACCATATTGGGTAGAGTCAACTAAAGAAGAATAATAAGACAAACAACATTTCAAGCTTGAGTTTAGGGAAACTCTAGCTCAGACACTTCAACTTATAGCTTTAATGTCACATAGCGATGCCAAGCTTTATACTATGTGATAAGTTCCCCAAAATTTGCTATAGGATTAGGCTGGAAGCAGACTCTAGCCTCCATTGCATCTGTCTACATGGTCTTCGAGCTAGTTAGTGTTTCTTATTCAACAAGAAAAACATGGTTTTGATCTTGGCAGGGCCACCAATATACTTCTACATATCATGCATGTCAACCTCTAGATATCTCTTGGTAAAAATTTGCCTGAATTGGTCAAAGTATTCATCAACTTCCTATCTGACCTTGTTTCTACCTTTATCTTTGGTGAGTGTGCTGATTGAAGGGATCTTGTGTGACTTTACCATGAATTCCATACTATTATACAACTATGCATAAGAGGTCTGAATGTTGGTGATGAAAGAGCCAAGATGTTTGTTTCTTTGGATAAGCATCTAAACTTCAAATTTCACCAACTCAACTTGTTTCCTTGTCTTATTTACCAACTCAATAGGTGCACCTCTATACTGCATTCCCCACTCATGCACAATGATGATGGGTGTGTTAACAACCTTGAGAGCTTTAGCATTCTCTCTACATTTTTGATGCATGTCATGCAAGCAAGAAACTTCTTTATGCACGATGAATAACTCTTCATAGAGGTTCCTCATGTTTTCTCCCAATTTCGATACTTCAACAAGTATGGTTGCCTTGAGTTCTTCTAAATACACCTGTGCGTGAGATGATTTCTGAACCTATGTCTAGAGCTATTCAATTTGTTGATTTGTAGCCTCTAAGTTCCTTGCCATCTGTCTATTATTGACCGTTAAATGTTTTTTATTTGACTTGGAGGCTTCTCTGAAGGCTAGGTTGGTTGCGATAATAGTTTTTGGATTCTTCTTGGTGTCCATCATGATCGTCTTCTCTTTGATAAAAGCTGGATGTGTGAGGTCATCCAGGAAGTGCTTCTTTCCTGCCTATAAAATATTCTTCTTCAACTCATCAAAAGTTAGACTATAGATATCCATCCCCGACCTTCATCAAGAGGAGCAATTTCCTCTTCCTCACCTTGAGCTTTCCCTTCTGTAGGATGAGGGGGAGACTGAGTGGTTATTTTTTGTATGCAAGGCATGAGCTCGACATCCTAATTTTGTTACTCTAGTTCTACCTCCATATCTTGGATCACTCTCAAGTCTTCAATCGCCTGGGCAAGTTCTTTATCTTGCAGTTTCTTGCTTTCTTCTTCAAGTAGCCGATTTTGTTCTGCTTCTTCGACTTGCTTTAGTGTTGTTTCTTCCTCTTCTTTATTCCACCTTTCTTGTTTGTGTCTCTAAATCTCTTATTTTTCTTTTTGTTTTTGTTATTCCTTTAGCCTTAATTCTTCCTCCATCTTCTTCTGCTTCCTCTTTCTTTTTGTTGCTATGGACGCTTTCAAGATGATTGGATCTGCTTTGAATTTGTAGCTCTTCTCTTCTTCTAAACTATGCACAACCTTCCTCTTACCCTTTTCGCACACTAGATTACAATTATCTGATGGTTCTAATTTTTGAGTGGCTTATTGTTGAGGAGTGACCTGCGATGTACCTACAAATTTGTCTGGTTCATGGGTCTTAGAGGCATTATAACATTTATTTATATTTTCCTCTTCAAGTCTAGAATAAGTTCCACCTAGAAAATTGAAATGTATCTTTACACAATGTTGCTTGCAAACACTCCTGGGATCGTATGAATGATATTCCATAAGACCAACCTGAATTTCTCTAACTCTTTCCCCTCAATCTCTGTAACCTTCAGGTTCTTGATCACGTATGATCAAATTTACAAAGAAAGATTGGGCCAAGGTTCTTTCTTCTTCCTTTGCAAAACAACTAGTAAACCTATGCAAAGAGGATAAGCTACTTCTTTCATGACCAATTTGTTGGTGGCATACCTTGGTAGTAGATGTGAAGACTTCTTACCACCAAACACCCTGAGGTAAGTGCCATCTAGTCAGGCAAACCAATTGACAAGTTATGCTACTACTTCCATTACCTCACAGGACATGCAAGGTGGCTCTTCCTGAAAGATCATATTGTAAAACACTATGAGGAAGTTATCGGTCAACTTCTCCACGAATCCCTTATAGTTGCACTCTGAACGAGATTTGCAGTAAAAGTGGACAAAAAATTCATTCGGTGACCAAGTCCAACTCATGCCAGGAAAAGAGTTCTAAGCACATATCACATCCAACAAGTAAGAAGGCATATAGAACCTGGATTGCTTACCCTTAGGAGGGTTCTTGGAATTAGTCACATGGATCTTTAATTGTTGAGCCAACAAATCTAATCAGTCAAATTATTTTCCTTCATTCAAAACCTGATACAGAAAGAATAACCAACCTTTGGAAAATGTATTAGTACTCTTTTGACCATATATCTGACAACGTAGAACTATTAGGTACTAGAATGTTTTTATGAGAGATTTGGTCTTATAAGTGTTGCTTGGTGTTTGGCGGAATTTGGATGGCTCTTTCATACAACCTTTGATGACATCTTTAGTGCTTAGGTAGTTAGTGACTTCGTAGAAGTGAGAATTGATGTAAACTTCTGGCAAGGGAATATGATACATAAGTTGAAAATCATGTGCCATGAATGAGGCAAGCCTTTGTCCACTGGCACTCCTGAGGATCATTCTCTTTATATCTATGTGTGACAAGATCCACTTGAAAATGTCTACACAAGGGAATATCAGATACTTGCATGCAATATTATATAATCTTGAATTCTGGAAATTGATATAAACCTTTATGTCTTCAAAATCTACTGTGTAACTAGTTGTCTTGAATGCAACTTTCACTATGTTCCATGTTATATCTGAATCTTTCTCAATGAACAATTGAGTATGTAAAAGAACTAGCATGATAACATGAATACTCTTAACTACTTCACTAGTGTTGCTCTTTGTGGTGCCTTTTGAGGTGGATCTCTTCGGTGGCATGATCATAGCAACTGATAGACAAAGATAACCTTAAAAAGTTATAGTACCTATTTCACAAGATACATTCATGGTGAATACAAATAAGCTTAAGAAAATAAATTCATTCAACAAGATCAAATCACCAACTCAACGATTGAAGGTAAGGATTACACAATTTTTGAGTTCAAGAAAACAGTCTGGGCACATAAGTTGTGCATTGCACAATCTCAATAGGTAAGGGGTGAGACTGAGGTTTGAGACTAAGCAATCCACAGTGCCAACTGGGCAGGCTGAGGGAAGAGACTATGCATTGCGTGGTCTTAGTGGCCAAGGTTGAGATTTGGGGCTTGGAGCTATGCAATGTGTAGTTAAGAAAGCCAGTGACTACGCATTGCGTAGTCACAGTGGCCAAGCCCAAAGCTTGTGTCTTGAGAATGTCAGTCGCACAGTTGTGATGGGTAATTGCTGACCAATATTGCATAGATCTACCTAGGAAGGAGAGACAAAAGTGACATATCTAAGTTCTGGGTAGGAAGGAATGTAGATCAGGATAAGGGGAATTTAAATAAGTGAAAGCTAAGTGCCAGAAACAAGCATGCAAAAGGAAAAATGAACATGCATAAAATGGCCCAACAACGACAACTACTGGTGGGAAAAAAGAAAGAAATTGATGCGACACTTAGGAAATGTGAATGGTGGACTGAAACAACACTTGTATAAGCTAATAATAGTTAAAAATATATCTACTATGAAAAGAAACATGCAAAAAATAATTCATAGAAGCGAAAGCGACAAAAAGTGACGCATGCAAAACTTACCCAGAAAATTGCCGCAAACTTAGCCGAAGGTTCCTTGATCTCATTGGGAAGGCTAGAGCTCCAAGATCGAATGTGGAAATGAGCTCTAGAGGCATCTATTATATATATCTACTCAAGTTAGGGTTTATGATTTGCATGCTTAAAATCAAGGAAAAAGCGCCACTTGTCTTAAGATAAAAAATAACAGCTTAGTGCCACTTACCACACATTAATTAGGAAATCCCTATTTTCTAGGGATGAAAACTCAAATTTTTCCAGGAAAATTTCCATTCACATTAGTAGAAAGGATTATGCAATCAAGGGGTTGAACAATTCCTTAAATCAGTGCATTTCACAGTTTATGGTTGGAGGAGAAGGCTTAGTGTAGTTTCTGAGTTCAGTGACTACCTACCTTCCAAGATTGAGATGTTGTGACACTCAAAGCCTAGCATAGTTTTTAGAGACAATGGACTACATAGTTCAAAGATGGAAAGTAGGTAACAAGTGCGAGATCACGGTAGGAAATGGCTTGCGTTTGAAAATGTTTAGTGAAGGTCAAAATAACTCATCACAAGCACTGCATGCACATATAAGTATTCAACATTAAATATAATACTTGACGATAGTGAAAGATGTGTCCTTGTGGACAGAAGGTAGGCTCCAAAATAATGGCATGGGAAATTTTTTAGAGGGAGTTTGTAGCAGCAACAACACTTTGCGACACACTGGTAGAACTCCAGCTCTCTGTATGGGTTGTAACTCTTGTAAACATGTCTAACTCTTCAGGAAGTATTGTTCATTTTATGGACCACCATAAATTCTTTACTTAGATTGAGTTATAGATATAGTCCCTACCATTCCCTTTATTGGCATCATACTAATGAATGAAAGTCAAACTTAGCTATTTCAATTGGGATGAGGAGTATATAGATACGCAAGTGGAAAAGGATTATCAGAGTCTTGGTTTTCATCTCTGTTGTTGCTCCATTGCCAACATGCTTGGACAGTACATCGACAAAGTCACTTTAGGAACACAAGAATTGCTCCACTTCCAATGAGCCTAGACAATACCCCAATGGAGTTGCTTGCTTCACCTCCCTACGCATGAAGCCTTTCTCTTCTTTCAACCTTTATTTATTTCATGTTTTATTCATAGAATTATGCATCAACACTTATTGATTTCATGGTGTGGAAGAGGGATCCTGGCTTATTGAGAGCAGAAGAGGTTGTCTCTTTAGGGAAGCATATTATACACCTTTGAAATATAGTCCACTTGTTTAAGTTTCCTCCCCCACCTTACTCTACTCCACTTAGTTTACAAAACAAAACTGACCAAACATAAGAAACAAATTAGAGAAGAAGGTACTAGTTATAGATTCAAGCATCACAATTCCACTAAGGCCCTCTCCAAAAATAATGTATTTCCATCAAGGTATCATCGACTAAAAGGTGCAAAGATAATGCAAAGAGAAGGAATAAACATAAATCCAATTATTAACAGTCATACAATGCCCTCTTGAACTTCACAATGCTTGATTTAGACGCTAATACAATCTCATGCAAAACTTTACTACAATGGAAAGAAAAGAAAGGGGCGGACAAAATCAAAGCAAAATAAAAAAAGCTAAAATAAATTGACCTACTCCTAAACTAATCAAAGATAGGCCAAGATCACGTAAAATGAAACTTGCAATGTAACCACTGAAGCATTACCTAACCTATACGAGTGAGGGCATCAACAACAAGAAAGATAATCAAGAATAACAACTAACAAAAAGGATAAAATGTGAAATGATCCAACACCCGAAGTCCGAAAACACAAGAAGAAAAATATAACAAGAAAGCATATGCCAAACATTCTGCTAATGCATTATTGTGTTTGTATACGTCACAATAGGCTATCATGCTAAATAATTCTTCTGAACTTTCAAACTTGGCAAACATAAAGAAAATGAAAAACTCATGTTGTGCAAACGGGCTTTCCAGGTATGATTCTTCCAACAATTGAACAATAGGATCATGATTTTTTTTTAAGGATGTGAATATTGTGAGATAGATTTATTTTCAACTTTCGCAATCAACTCATGAGGATTCTAAAAGAGAAAATACCACCCTCATCATGCTAAGGGCTAGTGTCCAGACTGCGAGAATATAACATAACCATCAGTGCAAGCTGAAGTGCCTCAACAACTTGCGGTAGCTACAACACATAAGAAGTTAGATCATCGAAGATTGATGGCTTGGAATAACCGACAGTGGAACACGCAAATTCATTACTATATGAGTCAATGAATAGATCACGACAATCATGATCATAAATTTCATCATCTGTAAAAAAGGAATCCTCATGATCTGATGAATTGTAGAGAGGGGCTGATTGAAAATGAGGAATTTCACTCTTTGTTTCTTGAAATTGATTAGATGATGGATGAGAAATATCATAAAGAGAAGGGATTTCCTCGCCCTGTTCTGATGTAAAATTGACATTACACCATTCCTGACATTGATCATAGTCAATATTCTCAAAGATTGACCCATCGAAAGATATGGTAGTTGTGATAAGCTCATGGAAAATGTCAAGATATTGGGGAATAGGCGAGAGAGAAGAGAAATAATATTTCATCACAAATACTTGTCAAAAATTAGAATCCCACACATAGTTACTAAGGATAATATCACAATTTTATTGGTCAACACTGTCCCCATCCCAAAGTTGATCCTCATGAGAACCAAAATAAGTGACTATAACTGGTGGATGTGACAAATCAAGATCACGAGGATCAAAGGAACCAATAGATGGAGGATGAGAAGAAAGAAAATTACTGATAAAATTAGATTCATTGTTGAAACATGCATTTGAGTTTTGAACATGTGGGGTGGGAGAAGACGATGATAGATTAATAGAAGGACTTTGAAGTTCTCCAACCTCAACATACATACATGGATTTGTTTGATGATAAGACCATGAGGATTCACTTGGAATAACAACTTCTTCCATCGCAGATCTAATAAAAAAATAACTGATATATGTTGGGAGACTTTCAAAAGATTCATATTCTGCTGGATTCATCGAAATGTGAAAAATATACTCGAAATTCTCTTTCATAAAATTAAAATCAATATCATTCTCAATCAATTCATAATAGAAATGAATAAAATTATTGTGAAAATATTCAAGCGATTCATGAGGTGCTCTTCTAAGACAAATTATTTTCTTATAAATAGATTCACAATCATACCTGTCAAAGGCACACTAAAGCTCCTTGACAAGATGTTTGAAAGAGGGAATGGAAGTAGTTGGTAATGTGTAACACCATTCTTTAACACGTGCTTCGAATGTAAGGATGAAAAACCCTCAAGTAGTATCCTCAAAGTGAATTTTTTAATAAGTACAGAATTCAAGAAAGCGAGTGGTCTACTTGAGAATGGTTGTTCCATTGCTGCCATCAAACTTAAAATTTGACAAGTCTTGAATTAATCCTGGGGGCACTTTCAGATTTGCAACTCTAGAAAAACATGTTGGGGTCAAGATTTGAGAAAAATCCATTTGAAGGATAAGGAAGGTTCAAACAAACTTCATGGGTTGAACTTGTCATCTGACCCTCCTCCTAGCGCCAAAACCCTTTGACAGTGCTAGAAGCTGCCAATAGGTGTAGGGGTTCTCCCTGATGTGAAGTCCCAATTAGACCCCACATTGTTTGGATTAGGAGTCCCAACCAGAATAAAACTGATTTCCAAAGTAATGGGTTTTAAGGGCATGCCTTGGCTGCAATTACCGCATAGAATGATGTTTACATACATTGGTGGAAACAAGTGTATGGCCTTTGTGAAGTGTCAAGTGCAACGCATGAGAATTTCTATCATACTGAGGAAAAAGGGATTGGATTCCTTGGAATCCTATAAAATTACTTAGCTTAAAAGGGACACACAAGTGGTAAAAGAATCATAAGTTGTAGAAATTTTGAATAATATGACACTTGTTCACAGAGATTATCCTGATTATACATTATTTGTGGAATCATGCATAATACATAACCTCCTCTACGTTGATCATCAATTTGCAGTATAAAACAAACAATCGCATGCGCACATTGAAGCATCAATGACACATATCAACATAATATGTACCTGGGGAAAGCATACAGCTGAAAACCCCAACTATATGTATATTATTTTGATTGAGAACATGTAACAAT
Source organism: Pinus taeda (assembly GCA_000404065.3). Classification (NCBI taxonomy): domain Eukaryota; kingdom Viridiplantae; phylum Streptophyta; class Pinopsida; order Pinales; family Pinaceae; genus Pinus; species Pinus taeda. The sequence continues at coordinate 116,564 of APFE031410474.1, read as the reverse complement.
ACATAGTACAATACTCCTCACAAGTACTCAGTACTATCTCCACCTGTTACACACAAACTAGCTCAGATATGAATCAATCACAGGTTCAAATCTCCTCTGCTGCTTGCCTACCTCCACTGCGCAATACTGCATGAGAATAGATGAGAATGGCTGATTAAAACTCATATTTGCCTTGGCTATACCACACAATTCTCATTGGAAATACTCAATGCATTGATTTTGCAAATCTCATGCACAACTATAGTCACAATTGACAGCTGTCTTGCCCTTTCACTCACCTCTAACACTTGTCTCCATTGAACTGTCCATGCAATGAGTTAACTGATGTATTCTTCAGTTTATTTATGAGTTAATAATTAGTGAATTAATTAATAATTAATTTACACCACTCATCACTTAGTCTATTGATCAGTTAGACTAAATACAACTAGTTCAACTAAGTCAAACTAAACACAACTCCATCAAATCCTCATCAACTCCACAAAACTCAATCACTGAAGTCCTAACTGAAGTCCTCCATGCAATAGCTCAAGTAACCCATAAGAAACACATATTTCCTTCTCGCAGCTGCATGTGCCATATCTGTAGCTCGAAATGAAGTGCTCCAAGAGAATAAGATAATGTTTATAGTCCAAATATTATTAAGAGCTAATAATATTCGACTGTTCTAGTTTTAGCTTGGCAGTATAAAAATAGACTCTGCCCATATGTCTAAAAATAGAGGTCCATCTATTTTTACCAGCTTGACCAATCATCCATAAATAACATCCTGCAACTCATAGACCATGATCCATATGTTTAAAAATAAACATAGTCTAAAAATAGACTTTGTGCCAAAAATAGCCCGCGGGACCACTTAGTGAAGGTGACTTCTTTTCACTAAGCTCCATCATCTTGTTACATTTTTAACATAAGTTAACCTGCAAAATAGTTCACAGGATAACCATGATCATATTAACATAACAACACACATTTAACAATATTCATACTAAGGCAAACAAAATAATTCATAAGCATTAGTGTAAATGAAATAACACATATCACAAAAATAACAAGAATAGTCTTACTACATCCACGACGTATGCATGAAGACGTGTTGGCTTCGAGATTTTATTAAAGTGAACGTTCCAATCATACATATACAATTGACAAACCGCTATCCCCAATAGTGGAACATGAAGCCAACACTTGCTTCTCCAAAAAAAGGTAATCCTTCTATGCTAAAGGAGAAGCCAAGACTCTCACAATACTCCCAAACTTTCTATCCTAAGCCAAAAGACCAACCAAAACCTCATTACATGAGTTATGAGGGTCTATTTATAACATATAAGATGCATATCCATCTTCCTTTGTGACTCTTTGACATCGCTCGTGATTCTTTGAATTCTTTTACATAATGACCTTTCATATTCCAAAATTGACACTTGGACTTCCACTTACAAAAATATTTTAACTATAATATTATAAATACCCATATCAGACAAGTTTGGGTAGAGTCAACTAAACAAGCCTAATAAGACAAAAAACATGTAAAGCTTTAGTTTGGGGAAACTCTAGCTCAACCACTTCAACTTGTAGCTTTTCTATCTCATAGCAATGCCAAGCTTTATACTATGAGGTGACTTCCCCAATCTTTGTGATAGGATCAAGCTGGAAGTAGACTCTAGCCTTCAGTGCATCTACGTACATGGTCTTGGAGCCATTTTGCATTCCTTATTCAATAAGACAACATGGTGTTGATCTTTGCTGGGCCACCAATATACTTCTCCATGTCATGTTTGTTAACCTATAGATCTCCCTTGGTAATAATATACCTGAATTGCTCCAAGTATTCATCAACTTCCTGTCTGACCTTGTTTCTGCCTTTAGCTTTACTGAGTGTTTCAAATGAAGGGATCTTGTGTGACTTTACCATGAAATCCACACTATTATATAACCATGCATAAAAGGTTTGAATGCAGGTGATGAAAGAGTTGAGTTGTTTGTTGCTTTGGATAAGCATATGAACATCAATTTTACCCAACTCAGCTTGTTTCCTTGTCTTCTTTACCAACTTAGAAGGTACGCCTCTATATTGCATTACCCACTCATGAACAACGACGATGGCTGTGTGAACAACCTTGAGATCTTTAACATTCTCTCTACATTTTTGCTACATGCCATGCAAGTGAAAAACTACATTGTACATGGTGACTAACTCTTCATAGAGGTTCCTCATGGTTTCTCCCATTGCTGATATTTCACCAAATGTGACTGCCTTGAGTTCTCCTAAATACACCTATGCGGGATCTACTTTCTGAACCTATGCCTGGATTTGTTCAATCTGTTGCTTCACAACCTCTAAGTTCCTTTATGTATGTATTTTCTTGGCCATTAAATATTCTATAGTTGGCTTGGAGGCTCTTGCGGAGGCCAGGTTGGCTGCGGAAATAAGTTCTTGATTCTTCTTGGTGTCCATTAGGATCACCTTCTCTTTGATAAAAGAAGGATGTGTGAGGCCATATGGGAAGTTCTTCTTTCTTGCCCATATAATCTTCTTCTGTAGCTCATCAAAAGTTAAACTATACATATCCATCACCAGACCTTCATCAAGAGGAGCAATTTCCTCTTCCTCACCTAGAGCTTTCCCTTCTATAGGAGGAGGGGGAGACTGAGTGGTGATATGTTATGTGCAAGGAATGAGATCGACATCCTGATTTTTCTACTCTGATTCTACCTCCATATCTTGGATCACAATCAAGTCTTAAATCTCCTATGCAAGCTCATTATCTTCCAATTGTTTGCTTTCTTCTTCAAGTAGTTGATTTTGTTCTTCTTCGACTTGCTTTAGTGATGTTTCTTCCCGTTCTTTATTCCTCCTTACTTCTTCTTGTGTATGCCTCTCTTCTTGTTATTTCTATTCTTGTTCTTCATTCTTCCTTAATTCTTCTTCCCACTTCTTTTTCTTCCTCTTTCTTTCTAATTCTGTGACTGCTTTCAGGATGATTGGATTTGCTTTGAATTTGTGGCTCTTCTCTTCTACTAGACTGTGCACAACCTTCCTCTTACCATTTTTGTGCACTGGGTTGTGATTCTCTAATGGTTTTGTTTCTAGAGTGGCTTCTTACTGAGGAGTGACTTGCAATGTACCTACAAAGTTGACTGGTGCACAGAGCTTAGAGGCATTATGACGATTCTTTATCTTTTCCTCTGCAGGTCTGGAATAAGTCTCGCTTGGCCAATTGAAATGTATAATTTCACAATGTTGCTTGCAAACACTCCTTATATCATACATATGATATTCCATAAGACCGAGCCGGAATTTATCTAACTCTTTTGCCTCGGTCTCCTCAATTTTCAGGTTCTTGATCTTGTATGATCCAATTTGAAAGGGAAGAGTGGGCCAAGGTGCTTCTTTGTTCCTTTGAAAAACTATTGATAAACCTATGGAAATATGATAAGCTACTTCTTGCATGACTAATTTGTTAGGGGAATACTTCATTAGCATTTGTGAATACTTCTGACCACCAAAAACCCTAAGGTAAGTGCCATCCGATGAGGCAAACCAATCAAAAAGATCTGATACTGCTTCCATTTCCTCATGGGACATGTAAGGTGGCTCTCCCTCAAAGATCATATTGTACAACACTATGAGGAAGATATCGGTAAGCTTCTCCATGACTCTTATGTAGCTTTACTCTAATTTTTTTCTATAGTAAATGTGGACAACAGATTCCTTCAGTGACCAAGTCCAACTCATGTTAGGAAAAGAGTTCTAAGGGTTCTTGGCATTAGTCACATAGATCTTTAACTATTGAGGCAACAAATTTTACCAGTTGAAAGATTTCCCTTCATTCACAACCTGATGTAGCAAGAATTCCCTACCTTTTGGAAATGTCTTAGTTTTCTTTTGACCATAGATTTAATAGCGTAGAACTATCAGGTACCGGAATGATATTTTGAGAGTTTTGGCCTTATAAGTGTTGCTTGGTGTCTGGAAGAATTTGGAAGGCTCTTTCACCAAACCTTTGATGACAATTTTAGTGCTCATGTAGTTGGTGACTTTGTAGAAGTGAGAATCCATGTAAAAATTTTCCAAGGGAAAATGATACATAAGTTGAAAATCATGTGCCATGAATGCGGAGAGCCTTCGTCCATTGGAACTATTGAGGATCATGCTCTTTGCATCTATGTGTGACAGGATACACTTGATAATGTATGTGCAAGGGAATACTAGAGACCTGCATGCAATCTTGTGCAATCATGACTTATGGACATTGATATAAACATGTATGTCATCAAGATATGCTTTATAACTAGCTGTCGTGAATTCATATTTCACTGTGCGCCATGTTATATTTGAATCTTTCTCAATGAACAATTGAGTGTCTGAAATAACTAGCATGGTAAGAGGAGTACTATGAATTACTCCATCATTGCTTCTCTCTAGGGTGTCTTTTGAGGTAGATCTCTTTCGTGGCATGATGATAGCAACTGATAGGGAGAGATATCCTCTAAAAGCTACAATACCTGTTTCACAAGATGCACTCAAGTCGAATACAAATCAACTCAAGTAAATTAGTTCATTCAACAAGATCAAAGAAACAACTCAACAATTGAAGGTAAGGATTGTGCAATTTCTAGCATGAAGGAAATAGTATGGGCTCATGAGCTACATATTGCACAGTCTCAATAGGAAAGGGGTGATAATAAGGTTTGAGGCTGCATAATGCACAATCCCAACTGGGCAGGTTGAGTGAAGAGACTGTGCATTGTCTAGTATCAGTGGCCAGGACTGAGCTTTGAGGCATGGAATTGCACAATGTATAGTTGGGAAAGCCAGTGACTGTGCATTACGTAGCCCTAGAGGCCAAGCTCGAAGCATGTTTCTTAAGAATGTGAATTGTGCAGTTGTGATGGACAATTCCTGGCTAAGATTTCATAGATATGCCAAAGAAGGAGAGAGAAAAGTGATAGATCTGAGTGCTAGGGTAGGAAAGAATTTAGACCGGGCCAAGGGGAAGTTAAATCAATGAAAACTAAGTGCCAAAAACACGCATGAAAAATAAACACAAACATGCATAAAATAACCTAGCAGTGGCAACTGCTGCTGGTCAAAAAGAAAGAATTTGATGCGAATGCGACATTAGAAAATGTGAACGAAGGACCGAACCAACACTTGTACAAGCTAATAATAGTTAAAACGCCAACTACTATGAAAATAAATAGATGAAAAAGCACTCATAGAAGCAAAATTGAAAAAAAGTGAAACATGTAAAACTTACAAGGAAAAGCACCACAAACTTAGATGAAAGTTCCTTAATCTCATTGGGAAGGCTAGAGCTCCAAGATAGAATGTGGAAATGAGCTCTATAGGGTTCTATTATATAGATCTAGTCAGGTTATGGTTTATGATGCGCATGCCTAAAATCATGGAAAAAGAACCACTTGTCTTAAGTTAAGATTAGTAAGTTAGTGCCAATTACCAAACATTAATTAGGAAATCCCTATTTTCTAGGGATGACAACTCTAGTTTTTCCGGGAAACTACCTGTTCACACTGGAAAAAATGATTTGGTAATCAAGGGGATGCAAATTCCTTAACTCAATGCATTTCATGGTTTCTGGTGGGAGGAGGAGGCTTAGCACAGTTTCTGAGCTTAGTGCTACCTACCTTCCAAGATTGTGCAGTTGTGACCCTCAAGTCCCAGCGTAGTTTCTAGAGACAATGGACTACATAGTTCCAAGAGGGAAGGTAAGAAACAAGTGCAAGATCATGGTAGGAATGGCTTCTGTTTGAATTTTTTTAGTTAAGGTCAAAATAGCTCATCACAAGCATTGCATGCACATATACGTCTTCAATGTTGAAGAATCAAGGGAAATTAGGTGTAGTGTGATTCTTCTTGACTTGATAAAAATTTGTGGAGTCTTTTTACTTTTTATTGTTAGCTTAATCTTCTTCTTCTTATTATTAATGCATGTGTGTGTACTTCATCAAAATGATATTGAAAACATAAGAACAAGAACACAATATGTTGGCTCTCTTCCAGGGCCAAAACCTCTCTTATTTTGAGAGGAAAACCCTTTGGTAAATTTCTCTTATTGAAGCTCCTTATTGATCAATTCCAAACCCTAGACCCTTGACTAGAAGGTCCTCCGAGCACAAGTAAAGTCCTTCCTCCTTTCTGCACTTTGTTCCCTGACACTTAGTCTTCCTTCTTTCAGCACTTCGTTACTGTGCACTTCGTCCTTCTTTCATCTATTGTTATATCTTTTTTATGTGAGCTCTATATGAGATGTTTATCTTATATACTTAGAGATATTGTTCACTTATGTAGACACCTTCCTTCTTTCAACCAAATCAGATCCTTCTTGAGATGTAGGTGTGGACTGAAGTGACCATACCACAACCATAGATTCTTGCATATGTGGCATGTACCCTTGCAAATTAGGGTCCTTCCACCTTTGCTTGAGAGAGCCTTACCTTCACTTGAGAGAGCCTTAACTCACTTGAGTAGGATGCCTTATAGGCCTAAGTTTCTAGCCCAACCAATAATGAACATGTGACTATGACCTTACTGCTGATATAACCACAGGCTGCCCTTCCTTTTCCTTGCACGTGTGACTATATTTACCCTAGAAAACATTCCTTAACCCTTCGATGATGACTTCTCCTTCTTCGCTACCCTTGGAGACTCTTCTTTCATCCTTCAACTACCCTTTTCTTACCTCCTTACTTTTCAGATTTCAGAGATGTGAATAGGTTACCTTTAGAGGAGTGGATAACCTCTATATATAGAGGTTTGTACCTCCTTTAGGCCGAATTGAAGGCTAAATAGTTGTTTGTAGGCTAACTTGATGTCTTTGCTTCAGATATCTTATTTTATGGTGCCTTTGCTTTGGAGGAGACTTGAATTTTCTTGGAGGGATATTATTTGACTCTTATATAAACATATACATGGTACAACATGCTCTTAAGGTCTTCCACATTTTCTTTTGACTATTTGACTCACATATAACACTTTAACATGTTCTAGACCTATTTCAATGAGCAAGAAACTCATTCACATATATTATAAAAATAATATTTCTTTTCTTGAATAAATATAAATATCAAAAGTACATTTATGAAGACTGAACCTAGTTACATTTCCTTCAACACTCCCTCTTAACTAGGGAGGTATTCATACAACATTATAAGGTGTTTTTCTATGTTTCAATATTAAAGAATTCACATAAGAGAAATCGGATTGGCAATCCATCTATTATAGCATCATAGTAACCAAATTTGTTTCCACAACAAGGTCTTGAATGAAAAATCTATCTCTCAATAGATAAGAGCACAATGTTGGCAAGACCAATGACTTATAGACACCTTAATAATTGTCTATTAAGGTACATACCCATCTGGGTGTTCACTGCGTATGACATTCTAGGACTATTCTTATCTTGGGTTCCCAACCCTCAAAGAATATTGGTCCTCTTTCCTACTCTTGTCTTGGATGCCCTACACATCCTCAAAGAGTATCAGATGCCAGATGATTAACCAATCCTTCCATTCTTTCTTTTCAAGTGAAGACAAGAATGTTGTGTCATCCCTCCCTCTCAATTGAGGAAGACATGCCCAAGTATCCTCTGACAAGGTACTTGTCCAAGTTCCTTTGTCATTGGGAACTTGTTATAACTCCATCTTAGCTCGGGACTAGTCCATTCATTAACAACTTCTTCTTCATGGGTCCTCCAACTTCTTGATCTACTTCCTTCCTTTGATGTCATGAAGTCTTTGTTTGAACTTCTTCTTGGTAGGGCACCATCCATCGATCACTTTCATTCCTAGTTTGTCATGTCATTGCTTGCTTCGTGGAAATTGGACTTCTTGTCATATATCAGGTTCTCTTGCCATCTGGTTATTCCTTGTCATCTTGTTTATGCTTCATACTACTCTTCACATGGATGCTTATTTGTACTTTCTTGTTCCCATGCTTTGATCGAGTAGCCCTTCATGACTTCATCCTGATATTGCTTCAACATTAAATGGTACTTTTGTTGGATGAATTTTTCATCATGACATCTTCATAGAGTAGGATCAGTTATCTACACCTTTCATATCTCCAAGGCCTTCGTAGGTGTCAAGGGTCCTTTGATCTTTTTCTTCCTTTGTCAGAGTTGTCATGCCTTCTTTTGGGAGATGTCTTCAAAGTATCTTTGTCAGACAAAGAGATTCTTTGTGATCATGGTGTTCTTCACGTTCTTTATCTCTTTCTTCATTTGATTCTTCATGGATAGATTGGTCAACCACCTACTACTCCTTGCGGGAGCACTTCTTCATTGCTTGCTTCTAGGAATAGTCAACATTTCTTCTTTCTTCTTTAGTCAACAATCTTATACTCCTTATGTGAGTGTTTTCATTTTTTTGACCTTGATTGCATTGTAGTACATGCCTTCGAGCATGTTATTGGTGAAAGAGATTCTTTCCTACTTTATCGTATCATAGAACCATTCCCATGACTCAATAATATACATATGATAACATGACTAAACTTTGATGCATACATACCTCATATTGATTCTCCTTTGATCATCTTAGCTTCATTTGGTTGTCCTTGGTGTGGCCCTTTTTGCTTCATCTTAGTTGCCTGCATATCATCCTTTTGTTGAATCCCATGAATGGGATTCCCAATGAGACATTTGTTTTTGTTTATGAATATTCTTTTGAAGATTCCATCATAGGATCGTGAATACCCTTACCTTGAAAATGTTTCTTTCTTTTTGATGATGGAGGTCTTCTAATCTTCTTAATCATGATCAATTTTCTTTCATTGTGGATGAGGTCCTATACTAGGTATGCTCCTTCTACATGAATATCTTGAGCTATATCTACCATGCTCCTATATTCTAGAAGATATTTCTAACCATGCATTTTGTTCTATTTATAAATTCTCCTCCTACATGAGTATTTTGAACTCTATGTACATCATGATTCTAGATTCTTGAAGATGTTTTTAGACATGTAATTTTATTCTATTCATGCTCCTATACTACTCAAAACTTTGAAAGAAGACTTTAAGTAAAGAGTTTGACTTAGTCATAGTAGAGATCCAGAGGATCTTATTTATTTTGCTTCTTTTCTTCTTCTTTCATCTCTCAAGTTAAGTGAGTTTATTCCCTTTTTCTTTTGTTGTTGTTTTCCTTCTTTAGTTTAGGACAATTCCTTTTGTAGTGTGCATATTCTTGGCATCCATACCATTTGATTTTGGACATATCTTTGTTGTTTGTTCTTTGTGGACCAAGTTTGCCAAATTTTCCCTTTCTCTTGGCCATGGTAGAAAATTCTTTCTCATTAGATCCCACATGTTGCTTTGCTTTGAGTATTTTTTCCTCTATCTTGCATAGAGACCACATTTCACTTACTGGGGTGGCTTCCTTCTTTGCATATATGCTTGATGTGAAGTTGCCCCAATCCTTAGGTAGAGAATTGAGTACTATAGTTGTCATTTCTTTTTCGGACATAACTTCCCCTAGTTCTTGAATTTTATCCCTCATCTCAAATATATTCATGAAGTAGGGAGCTATTCCTTCCTTTGATATCATCATTTTGTACAATTCATTTCGTAGAGATATCACTTCTCCAGCTGTACTTACCGAGAATAGATATAATAGTTTGTCATAGATTTATTTTCATATTCCAAGTTTGGAGACATAAGGAATGAAAGAGTTTTTGATGGATTCTATTAGAATCCTTTGAGGTCTTATCTCTTCCTTATTATACTTGGATAAGGCTTGAGTTTTTTCCTTAGTAGGAATAGTGAAATTCCCTTTGATGTTTTCTAGGAGTTCATTCTCCTTGAGAAATAAATCAATCCTCTTCTTCCACGCAAGAAAGTTATTGATACCTACCAATTTGTTGCTTTCCTTGAAAAAAGACATTGATGTATATTTAGAAGGGGACATATACTTACTTGATAGATTTTGAGATGTAGTGGACTTGCTTTTTCATTGAAGACTTGATGGCTTTCCTTCCTTAAATCTTGATGTTCTTCAAGTTTATTTCTCCAAGTGGACTTGCTTGATGATGAGATTTTCTTAATGACTTGTAGCTTGAGGTAGGTCCTTCTTTGATTTTCTCTTATTGTAGGTTCCTTTATGTAAGGCTCTTCTTCTTGCTTTGTAGTCTTCCTTGATGAAAGATAGATGGTAGATATTCTTGTCCTTGAAGTGATTGAGAGTTCTTGGCTAAATGATTCAACTTTTTTAGATGTACTTCCTTGATGAGTGTTCTTAAGATTCCCTTTCCTTGATGAGTTACCTTAGCTTCGATACCATGTTGAAGAGTCAAGGGAAATTAGGTGTAGTGTGATTGTTCTTGACTTGATAACAATTTGTGGAGTCTTTTTACTTTTTCTTGTTAGCTTAATATTATTCTTCTTGTTATTAATGCATGTGTGTGTACTTCATCAAACTACTATGAAAAACATAAGAACAAGAAAAAGAACACAAGATGGTAGCTCTCTACCAGGGAAAAACCTCTCCTCAATTGAGAGGAAAACCCTTTAGTGAATTTCTCATATTGAAAATTCTTATTGATCAATGCCAAACCCTAGACCCCTGACTAGAATTCCCTCCAAGCACAAGTCAAGTCCATCCTCCTTTCTGCACTTTGTTCCCCAACGCTTAGTCTTCCTTCTTTTGGTACTTTGTTACTCGACACTTCGTCCTTCTTTCAACTATTGTTAGATCTTGTTTATGTGAGCTCTAGATGAGATGTTTCTCTTCTATACTTAGATATATCCTTCACTTATGTAGACACCTTCCTTATTTCAACCAAATGAGATCCTTATTGAGATATAGGTGTAGAGTGAAGTGACTGTATAGCAGCCCTAGATTATCGCACGTGTGGTAGGTACCCTTTCAAATTAGGGTCCTTTCACCTTCGCTTAAGAGATCCTTCCCTTTGCTTGAGTAGGAGTCCTTATATGCCTAAGTTTCTAGCCCAATCAATGGAGAACATGTGATTGTGACCTTACTGTTGATATAACCGTAGAATGTCCTTCCTTTTTCTCACACGCATGACTGTATTTACCCTAGAAAATAGTCCTTAACCCTTCGGTGACGACTTCTTCTTCTTCACTACCCTTGGAGACTCTTCTTTTGTCCTTCAACTACCCTTTTCTTGCCTCCTTACTTTGTAGATTTCAGAGATGTGAATACTTTATCTTTAGAGGAGTGGAAAACCTCTATATATAGCAATTTGTCCCTCCTTTAGGCCAACTTGAAGGCCGACTTGATGTCTTTGCTTCAAATATCTTATTTGATGGTGCTTTTTCTTTGGAGGAGACTTGACTTTGCTTAGAGGGATATTCTTTGACTCTTATACAAACATATACATGGTGCAACATACCCTTAAGGTATTCAACATTTTCTTTTGACTATTTGACTCACCTATAGAACTTTGGCATATGCTAGACCTATTTCAATGAGAAAGAAACTCATTGAAATGTATTATAAAAAAAATATTTATTTTCTTGAATAAATACAAATATCAAAAGTATATATATGAAGAGCGAACCTAGTTACATTTCCTTCAACATTAGACAAAATACTTGAAGATAGTGAAATATGGGCCATTGTGGACAACAGGTAGGCTCCAAAATCAAGGCATGGACGAAATCTTGGAGGGGGGTTGTAGTAGCTACAACACTTGGTGACACACTGGTAGAAATCCAGCTCTATGTATGGGTCTTAACTCTTGTAATCATGTCTAACTCTTCAGGAAGTATTGTTCATTTCATCGACCACCATAACTTCTTTACTTAGCTTGAGTTACATATATAGTCCCTACCATTACCTTCATCCAAATCACACTAATGAATGTAAGTCAAACTTTTACCTTTCAATTAGGATGAGGAGTATTTAGATACAAAAGTAGAAACAAATTGTCAAAGTCTTGGTTTTCATCTCTGATTTTGCTCCGCTACCAGTAGGCCTAAACAATACCTCTGTAGAGTCATTTCAGAAACACAAGCATTGCTCAATTGCTAGCGACCCTGGACAATATCTCAATGGAGTTGCTTGCCTCACCTCCTTGCGTAGGAAGCCTTTCTCTTCTTTCACCCTTTATTTATTTAATATTTTATTCATAGAACTGTGCATTGAAACTTATTGATATCATACACCTCTATAATATAGTCCACTTGTTTAAATTTCCTCCCCTCTTTACTCTACTCAACTTAGTTGTTGGTGGTGCTGGACCCGCCAACATGTCAAGGGGATCTCCCAGGTAAGAAGTCTGAATTAGACCTCAGACCATTTAGTGTACGAGTCCGAATAGTGGGTCAAAAGGTAATGCCTTGACTGCAATGTTGCATAGAGGTAATTAAGATAACTCTATTAGTAGCAAGGGTGTGACCGTTGTAGTGAGTCAATAAAGGTGAATGAGAGGTTCTAACACAAGTGGGTTGGAATGAGTGTGCCCTTTGACAACCTATATCAATACTCAGCTGGGAATGGAACGCATGAGCGAAGATGCATCACAAGCTGGAAAGCAGATCATTCAACAATCCAAAGTGATGGTTAAACCAACAACACATCTACAACAAGATTCATATAATTACATACGAAGCAGTTCATACAAAAATACGTAAGTTAATTAACATACATCATTAAAGAAACCGGAGCAATCCAACTACAATAAAAACATATACATGAAAATGTGTTGGCTCTTATATAAAGACGTGTAAGTTCCAATCATACAATACATCCATGTAAAACTTCTAGCCCCAATAGTGGAACGTTACAACCACATCTGCTTGCTCCTCCAAAGAGATAAACTAGCTCCGTGCAATGGAGAAGCCAAGGTGCGTTACAATACTGTCCAAGCTATTTCCAAGATAGTCTTATCAGAATCTTGGTTGACCAAAAGCCTATACAATGAGTTATGATGGAATATTTATAGAAAAGGGTGGGGTGACCCTTGAAATTCCCCTTTGTGACAGTTCAACTACCCTCACAAATCTTCACCTACTCTGTGGCTGTTACATCCAACTATTGACACTCGACTTGACTCAATATTACAATGTACATGTACTCATGTGAGACAACATGGGTTGAGAAAGCCATGCAAGACATCATTGACACTCAGTCCACTATGAAGAGACCAACTCTTTGACATGCTTGTGATGGTGAAGGTGGTGAGCTGATGCCAAGCTTGGTCATCTGTGATGGTGTGCATGCACCTCATGGTGACATCTTGCTGAAGTGAACTCTTGCCTCTGTTGCAACCGGTGCATTGGTTCAGCGTCTTCATCCAACTCATCTGCTAACATACACATGGTCTTCTTGGGTGCGGCTGAACTGACACCACGCTGATGCATAATGTCTGTGCTGATCTTCAAGTGTGTGCTGGTGGTCATGTGCATTAACTTTCCAAAGTACATTTTTAGCTCCAGTTGGTCTTGCTTCTTCTCTTCGCCTTGGTGAGTGTGTTGAATGGGTTGGATTGCATGTGTGCGCACAATGAAATGTATGCTACTGAATCCATTGCATGCAATCAACAACACTTCTCATCATGTCTGCTCCATGTGAGCTGCTAAGATGGATCTTTAACTTGTACATGTGCAGTTTCATCCATGAGTGCATGTTGTGCCCACTGCTGTTACTATTCCTACTGTAATTCATTCGTTTGTCTGTGCAACTTCATGTTCTTCCTGAGTTGTTGTTATCACTTAAGAATTCTAATACCAAAATGTCTCACATTAGTTTATGGTAAAAGTCGGTGCTAGTCTAAGCTTGATGTTTGTTTGCCTTAGAGTCTGAGTCTTAGGAGTCTTGAGTCAAATATGCATTATCATTCATCACTGGTCTCATAGCCATGTGTCAGTTTTGTTTAAAAGTTACTATGTGCCACAAATCCCTTCAGGTGATTTCGTAGCGCATGTAACCATTTTGAAGTGTTTTCGCAGCGCAACAATTTTAGGTGATTTCGTAGCGCGATATGTTTTAGGTGATTTCGTAGCGCATAATTCAAATTTTACACTGACTGCACTATGAAATCGGGGATTCGTGCATTTCACAGCGAATCTTTCCTAACTGTCAAATCTGTCAAGTTAAGCTATATTTGCGTCATTCATTGTCAGTTTATGCACTCCACATATCATATCCAACCGCTTATCTCCATCATTGCATCCGCTAGGTACATTGATACACACGGATTGCAAGTTCTAAGAAAAGCCAGGTATGCACAGTCTTAATGATGATTGTATTTGTTGCATGAGAAATAAGTATGCATGATTTCAATTTGAAAACATTGTTATCAAGCGAGGCAGTCATTCAAGCGAGGCAGCTATCAAGCAAGGCAGTCATTCAAGCGAGGCAGAGATTGGAGTTTGAGCAGTACTAGCATTTCCAACCTCCATTACGCTGAACATTCATCGAGGGATCTGCAGAAAGGAAAGATCACAGATCAGGCAAATGTTTGAGATGAGCCTGAAGGTTTAGACATAACCTTGAAGAACAAAGAAGTCGAGCGTGCATTCAAACAAGCCAGAAGTTGGAATTTTTGCAAGAAACTCCAGGGGGGTCATGCACAAGTTACCAAGGAATTTGCCCTGAATTTCATAGGACTAAACTCAAAGGTTGGTATGCTGGAATTGCAGGCCTCACCAGACATGATATCCACAGTTACGGAGATTCGAAAGGGGCAAGAAAGTTGGTTCAATAATTTCAAATTTGATATGAACCCATGCAAAGAGTTTATAAAGCAGGAATTCATTAATTCGGACTTAAACAAGTCTGTTCCTAGAAGTTATGTGAAAGAGTCATATGCCAATCTGATTACATGTATATAGAAGTACCTAACCTGTGAATGAAGATACAATAAAGTATATTCATACCATTTTAAAATTCTGTTGCATTTCTCAGGAAAGGAATCTATTGATCTACCTTTCTACTTATTCCGTAGATTAAGTAAAATGTGTGATAAGGTGCAGCTAAAGAAAGAAGCCTATGAGACTTCATTGTTCCACCATGGCTTGGTTAAGTTGATAGTTCTGCATGAACTCCAGAGGGTAGGTAGGGACTGGCACACATTCCTATTCATGTATGGTTTAAAGAATGAGACTGGTCTCAGCCCTCAAGCTACAAAAGATCTTCCAACAACAACTGGTCATCAAACAAAAACAAGATCCAAGAGGTTTTCAAAGTTGAAGGTAAGGAAACAAGTAAGAGAATCCACCAAGCCACTCACTATTCAGGATACACCCCAGCAGTCTCTTAAAGGGAAAACTTAGGTTAAAGAAAGTGCACATGAATCAAGCGCAGGTGAAGCAGTTCAAAGAAGAAGGACCAGGAGCCAGGTAGCTAAGGAAAAGGGTAAGTCAGTGACTATTGAAGAAACCCCTGTTTCAAAAGGAGACTTAAATGACTTATTGCAAGCCATTGAAATTGAAGAGTATCCACTAGTGCAAGCAGATTTGATAGAGTCAGGAAAAGACAAAGCTAAGAGAGTCAAAGCCTCAAAGCAATTAAAGTTTGATGAGCAGGTTGATCAATTTGTATTTAAGCCCAGGAGACCCATAACGAGGAAGTTTAAACAAATACAGGAGGTACTGCCAAGAGCAGATGAAATAGGGGAAGTGACACAGCCTCATGAAAGAAAGGATAAAGGAAAAACAGTTGCCATTCAAGAAGAAGATAATATAGAAGATTTGAAAAAGAGATTGGAATTGGCTAACTTTGAAATTGCTAGACTGAAAAAAGCTGCTAGGAAATTTGCAATTAAGGAGGCTTATTTTAACCAAATGCAAGCTCGGTGGGAGGACCAAACATTTCAAATTCTTGAGGTGGTTGATTTTAGTGTTCAATTCCGTAGCTGGACTGTGCCTGCAATAAAGGAAGCTCAATTTATCCAAAAAGTCAATACAAACCTCAGATCCGGGATCAAGGTCATGAAGAAACAAACTGAAGACTTAAAGATACAGTTAAGCCAGCTGAAAGAATATCCTTAAAGAAATCTCAAGTAAGGCTATGTTTCAAATTTTGATGGTTTTGCTTGGTATAATCTTTCTTGAAGAATCATACCTTGCTATTCAGTTTTGAAAGGCCTTGGAGAAATTGAAAGAATGTTTAAGTAGAAAAAGGCTCTAAATAACAAAATTTTGGTTGAGCTAGTCAGAGAAAACTGTGTTTTTTGGAATAACACAGTAGTTTCGTAGCGCGCTACGAAACTGCTGAAGGTGATGACTAACACTTAGTAGTTTCATAGCGCGCTACGAAACTGCTGAAGGTGATGACTAACGCTCAGCAGTTTCGTAGCGTGCTACGAAACTGCTAAAGCTACACAATCTAATCTCAGCCAACATATTTTGAAATACAAGCAGAGATTTTGAAAAGGGAGTAGCTTCAAGGGATCATCTCAAGCTATCAACTTTCAACAAGGCCAAGACAGGTGGAGGAAACATGTATTCAAATCCAACTCTAAACTTTTTGTCATAAAGTGAGCACATTTACTACAGTCCAAGATATATCAGACAATTTGGAAAAGTTTTTGCCTTTACACATAAAATAGGTTGAGAGCACATCAAGGACGTGGCAATTTGATATATATATATTGGATAATCAAAGATGAAAGGTATGGTTCTTTGGATTCAAACATTTTTGAAGCAAACCAAAGGCTGATAAACAGGGGTAGTTTCCTATGTTTAAGGGGAAATGGAGAAGATGTGACATTGAAGACCAGTATGGAGTTTTAAACATCCACTACAACCAAACTAAAAAGGGACCACATGCCAAAGAACGAGGATGATTATAATTAAGGCTATTATTAGCATAATATGGAGTTGGACTCCTATTTGATTTAGATTTCTAGAAAGTCTAGTTGCAGTTTATTACATTTAATAGGCAGTTAAAAGTTGAGTAGGTGTCATTAGAAGTAGAATTCGAGTTCCCCTCATGTTTGAGGAGGAATCTCAGCTAGGTAGAAGAGCTCTATATATAGGAGAAAGAGCAATGTAATTTAGGTTGGAAATTTATGTGAAAAAGCTCTGATATTTGGCCTATGTAAAGACTCTGTTTTTCTGGTAATACAGTACTGGCTTATGCTTCTCAAGAATCATATAGAATTCAATGTATGAGTTTCTTTTGTTGTCTTTTCATGATTATCTACAGCGTTATGAGTATTTGATTACTTAGAAATCACTTGTAGTGTTCTAATTTCCTTCATATACTCGTTGATTGTCTTCTTTGTGTTTGGTGTGCTCTACCTATATTGAAATTTGAATGCCTTGACTTTTATGCAAAGCCAAATCCTATTGTTAATACTAGATCACATATGATTCCATAAGCCCAATGGATACCTGTTAGTTTTATTTCCACCATTTTCATTTTTATTTGTTTCACAAGAGTTAGCCATCTTGATCATAATCAAAAACCTTTAATCCTTTGAGAGAGCCCTCTCAGGCTAAGGAGGCTAAGCCTTAGCTAAAAGATTGGTTTGAAATAGTTACTTGAAGTCTTCCTGGTCTACAGCCTTCGAGGGCCTGATTTTGAGATAACAATTTTAACACATGCAACTCCTTCTCTGTTCCATTCTTTGTCTTTGCACGATCTTCATGTCGCATTGTCACCTCATAGCCCGTGTCTCCAAAATTGCTTTCATTATTACTGGATTTGCTTGATCTTGCAATTTTGTTATGCCTTTGTGTTTCCAACAACCTTCCTCTTTCATTCATTGCATTCATTATGTTCGCTGCATTCAGTATGCTACCTTCAACTGCTACTCATGATGCTTCTTGCTGTGATATCTTGATGTTCTTGTCTATGAACAACTTGATATCCTCATGAGTAGGCAATCTCATAGACATTTGATCAACTGCATCTCTAGGTGTGCTATGAACAATGTCTTTGACTCTGCTCTCTTGGAAACCATTGTACCTGCACTGCTGAGAGGCAGATGAACACTTGAAATACCTGGAGACATGGAAACACTCATGGCAAGAAATCTGTTAGTCAAAAAATAAATTGAACTTGAGAATTGACTTGCAACATACCTGTGTGACTGATCATGAAGGTTGCACAATTTTAGTCGGGAGGTTGGGAGACCGACTGCTAAGACTGCACAAGGCACAATTTGAGTTGCTAAGAGATTGACTAACTGCTGACTGCTGGGATTGTGCAATGCACAATCTCAGCTGGCAATGGCCGTAGGCTCAGTGACTGCATTGCACAATTTTCTTGGACAACAGTCACAGTCCCTTAGGATTGTGCAAAGTAGGCCTAGGGAACAATTGTTGGGAAGAAATGCATATATATGGGGGGGAAGGTAGAGCCTTCCCTCTTATGATTGCATAATGCTATCTTGGTAAAGCTCTTGGTGAGGTAGAGTTCGGGTCGAGGTTGGCTAGACTCAACGATAGACAACTGAAAGTGACTGTGAGTACGATTGCATGCTAATACTAAGTGTACACATAAGTGAATGATCATGCATGCAAATGGTGAGTGACATATTTATAAAATGGAACAACATGCATGTGGGTGAGGCGAGTTGCCGAATCGGCGACCGTTCATGAAAAACAGTTTCATGCATGCGAAAGCTATGAGATGTTGACGAAAACTGAAATGGTGCTAGGACGAGCTAATATACATGTAAACGATAACAAGCGCTCAAAGAAATCAAGAAAACAATACTCATACAAGTGAAAACACAAAAAGCGACAGAAATACAACACAAGGCATGGGAAGCAGACTTACCCTAAAAAAATTGAGCTGAATGTGCCAACTTCTCCTATATGTGATGTTAGAGCTACAAGTTTGATGTGAGGAATGAGATTTGTAGCTTCTAGTTGATGATTTTTGATAACATCGAGGTTATGACACACATGTGTTATGGACATTTTTGGGCACTGCAACCCCAATCATAAATGTCCATAAAATGAGGGCTCCTAAGTCCCTAAAAGTGTTGCTTCACTGCCTAAAGGAACAAGGTCAGCTGATTACATCATCTCCCAGAGGTTCTCCACTAAAA
>APFE031410474.1:84953-96849 GCA_000404065.3 Pinus taeda | reverse complement strand
GGTGGCTCTAGTAACCTCCTTAGATCAACCCCTGTGATTTACATTTACTGAACATCACTTACTCGGCCTAAATCCCTGAACTGAATTGCAAATTGTGAGAAAAAACTCGTTAAAAGTCTCACACTGGTACCATCACACCCTACCTTCAAGGCAGTCTATATGCATCGCACTTCCCGTGTGCAGTAGGTGCGATGCATACTGAATTCCCTGTGTGACAGGTGCAATGGTCAGGGAAGGTTAATTTTAACTTCAGACTTTAGTTTTTTCTTCACTATTTTCAGTTCTATTTAGGAGTTTTGCTGTCTGTGGTCAGTAGATCTCTGTGAAAACCCCCTTCTCTTCCATCATTCCGCCTCTATTGTGCAAAGAACTGTAAGTGTTTTTATGTATTGTGCGCCATTTTTAGTTCTCTTTTGCAAAGAAGTAGCATAGTCGAACTGTCGTTTCTTAATCTGAAAGTGTTGTAAGTGTCGTTTTCAGTTATAGAAGACAATCCCATTGTTCTTGATAGTCGATTATACAATTACTCTTGTATATGATTTGAATTAGTAGTTTTTAAAGTGTCTAAAAGCAATTTTCATTTCGAAATCGCAAAGTGTCGCCCTTATCTTCACTTCATTTTGAAAAGAAATTTGTTAAGTATTGTCGCTATGAAAATAATTCATATTTGCACTTAGCTTTCTTATCGTCATTCATACATTAAGAAGGCTGAAAACAAATACATGCATGTGCATTTGAATTTAAGACTGCTTGGTTTGATTTAGGACAATGCATTTAGTGTGTGCTCTGTGCTCTTTGTTGAAAGATTCTCAACTTTCTTTTCTTAGTAGCTAGGATTTTCATTACCAAAAGAAGATTAAACATTTGTTTATCATCTTAGACTGCATTTTAGGAATTGTATGCACATCAAGTGGTGAACCTGAAAGGCAAATTTTTAAACAAGATCAACTATAAAATAAATTTAATGAATCTAAAAACGCTTTGGAACCTAACACACAACATCTAGAGGTCTAGGCTAGAGACGTATTCTGGCTTCATAAAAGCTGGTAACTGTTGTTTTCATTGTTGGTTGGGTGATTCCTCCACTCTGAGACGACAAATGCCAGTACGGATTTGTGCTCCCACGTACCGTCAAGTATATATTGGAAGACCACAATAGGCTACATCCTTTATCCTTACGAAGCCGTGTCTGCCGCCCTATCGATCGCAATGCACTGAACACAGCATTCAGGAAGATTGACTGTCATACCATAAAAAATTTTCTGCAGTTTTGCAATTGGTTTGGTAATCCCCTTTGCCTAGATTTCCAGAGAAGTCTATTTTGCTCCTTTTCAGACTCCTTAAAATAAAAGGTCCATCTGAGCACTTGTCACTTCAGGATCATTAAAAATCGAAGGCGACTAGAGTCATATTTTGTTTTTTCTCGACTCTTTAAAATTGAAAAAACAAGTTGTGTCAAAGCGTCTAAAATATATTTTAATTGGAATAACATCACGAATTCCCTTGTTGGTCTTTAGGTTAAGAAAAATGGAGCCTACCAACCAAGGATTTCGCCTTGGAGGAAATCCTAGTCCCTTCTCCTCTTGGGGAGATGTTGGTGCACCCCATATGGCCACATTGTCACTTCCAGGGTTGACGATTGGTTTGCCCGTATGGCTCTTCTCTACCTCTGTCATTCAAAATACTGTAATTCCTGAACAGTCAAGTCAGCAACTAGATGATACTAGAGTTGCCTCCCAACCTTCTACTTCATCTGTTTCCCCCTCTCCTCCTTCCTCTTCACTTGATAAAGTTGGTAAAGCTAAGGATCAAGTAACTGAGAAGAAGAAGAAGCAGAAAGAGAAAAAAAGAAAAGAAGAATAAGGAACCAAAATCGAAAGGGGGCAACCAGGCGTCGTCTAGCGAAAGTCCTCACACCGCACTGTATAAACCTAAATCTCCATGTGTCATTTGCAATGGAGACCAATATCACCGCAATCTTGCATCCCCCGGATCTTAAGGGACTGGTCTCTTCATTTGCACAATCTGGTGTCATCAACCTCTGATTATAATGTTGAAAGCACACCATCAACCTATGAAAGTGAAGTATCTGGACAGAAAAGGAATCACAAATTTCCTTGTAAATTGTGTGAAGTCAATCACGCTGTCCATCATTGTCCCTTCCTTGATGAAGCTAAAAGAGTTTTGGATGACCGTCCTGCTTCACCGCTACGGCTCCCTCCTGGATATAAAAAACTCTTGCCAAGTCCACCACTGGTTGAAAATCTGGCTGGCACACCATTGTGGTCAGCTGAAACGTCTATCATTGAAAATGAACCCTCTGAATCCATACCAGATGAAAGTCAAAAGGTCAAGGCGGCAGTTGACCCGGTCTTGCCTTCAAAATGTTCATCTTCGAATGATACCGTCACTGAAGATAAAGAGAACGACACCATTCAAATTCTTTTCATAAACACAGACTCTGATGAACTTGGGGGAAGTCTACCCATTCCTTTATCACAGGAAGGATGTTCATCAGAGTCATATCCGGTCGTCTATTCGGTCCCACCTCCAAGCAACCTAGTCGTTTCCTTCGACTGAAATCTACTAGGCAGACTCCGTTTACCAGCTAGTGTACCATTCCAAATAATTGTACAAGCTTACAGAATGGTCATGGCTGGTACCGTCATCGATGAAGGGGCTTCTGTGAGTATCCTTTCCTCAACTGCTTGGAAAGCACTTGGTTCACCATCACTTTTGCCTGAAATGAGTAATATGATAGGCTTTGACAAAGGAACCAGTCGACCATTAGGGATCCTTCCAAATGTGCCCATTACTTTGAGAAGGAAAACCGTTCACATGAACATGATGCTAGTCCAAGGACCCCTGGATTATAATCTACTCCTTGGACATGACTATATTTATTGCATGGGAGTCATCGTCTCCTCACTCTTTAGAGTAATGTGTTTTCCGCACGAAGGTAGAATGGTCAAGCTCGTAGACCAAATGTCATTCCCTGGTTCACACATAGCAAATAGTCAAATTCCATCCCTAAATGGTATTTTCACGCAAGGAATGTCTCATCGATCTCTAGTCCTTCCACCTGATGAGCACGAGTGATTCAGGAGGATGTGACTGAAACCCAGGGGGCATGGACCCTGTTCTGTTTCGGTAGGAAAACCTTAGGTATGGAGTAGGTTCCACGGAGGATATATGACTAGTCTGACACACCTGTCCTCATAGGAGAATCGGATTAGGCTGGAATAAGATACCTTCATTAAAGTTATGTGAGTGGAGGCATCTGCGACACTCACCTTTGTCTATTTCGGTAGACATCGCCAAGGAAGCATTTTGTCTGCAATGCGGATGGAACTTTCATGGTAACCTGGGAATTTTTCGCTATACCTGGGGGCATGCGAACCTTTCCGCATGCAAGCGAAGAGCGACCATTTATTTTTTAAATTTGTAGGTCCTCTAACCCTTTAAACTTGTAAGGCTGGTCGTTTCCTAGCTTGCATAAAGAAAGGATCTGGGGCAAAGCTTACAAAAGGTGCAAGCCCCATAAAAAATAGCATCTTAGATGAGACATCCTTATTATACGACTGGCGAGCAGTGTTACCGCACGGTTCAAGCTCATTTAAAAATAAACCCGCCACGAGCAATTTTAACGCAGAATTCAAGCTCGTTAAAAAATAAACATAAGCAATGAGCAAATGTTTTGCCCATAGTTTAAGCTCATTAAAAAATGAACCGGTAAATAACCATTGTGAATGCCTTATCGTCAGCCTTTGAGCCTTGCTCGTGTTCTCATCATCACGTCCACTCTGTTTTTAGCCGATCATTCACCTCCATTTGATTATTTACCCTTTTGAGGGACATTTGTGAAGAGTGATTCTATTAGCCATCCTTGTGACACTGCTGTGATTGGAAAATTCCAAAGCTTACCTGGAATCAGTTGCTACCCAAAATCATCACTCGTTCCTCGAAAAATGAGTCTCCTTTAAGCTCTTTTCAACTGACTCATAAAATATGAAAATATTGGCAAGTGATTAGCCTCTCCAGCTCGTTAAAGTCATCGGAGGTGCTATTCCTCCTCTAGATTTTAATCTTTTTGGACTTGTGGGATTATTACACAAAAAGATCGAGCACTTGTCTTGTTCGGCTCGTTAAAACTATTGAAAATTCATCCCTTTCGTATTATTTTACGCTTTTTTAGACTTAAGGGATTATATGATGAAAAAGAATCTTTGGAGTTTCCTTTCTGTCCCTTTCAGAATCTCTAAAATTGAAAAGGACCGAGTTATCTTTGTCCCTAAACTCGTTAAAACCGAATAGCGACAAACTCGTCCAAATGGACGAGAATGAGTTTCATTGTCGCTAGGCTCGTTAAAATATAGTGACAGGTTCACTCGAAGGGCATATTATAGAACAAGAATATGTTATGCTCCTCAAGATTGACAAAAATAAAGAGGTACTGGTCAGCAATGACTGGGGAAAATTGGGAAGAAAACTTGAAAAAACTTTATTGGTAGCAAGTCGCTCTTGAACATGACACTTTCCTTCCACATCCGAGCTGGGTTGGGTTGTTCCGTTCACTGGTCATATCACCATTGGTCCATCACACATCCATCTTTAGGGTTAATGCTACCAATCCATAGTCAGTGTCACCAATATGTTCAAGAGAAGTCATTCATAGAATTCGCCTGTGTCTCACCCACTGCAATACATTCACACTCCATCCTTTTCATGACCGCCACCCTGAACCCTGTATCATCAGATTGTTTTCACCTCCAAAATCAATTGCTTCGTTCCGTGTCATAGATGTGGGATTCATTAAGGCCCTCCTACGACAAGTCACTTCTTGTCGACATCAGCTCATTATCCAAGAAGTTGACCTAGGAACAACCCTTTCAGTACTTTGAAGCTTGCATGCCTCAATGGCAAGTTTCTCACTTTCGGCGACAGGTTTACATTAATGGCCTTCGACCGAGAGATTTTGTGTGGTGTTCGACGCCAAGTCATTTTTCACACCATGTGAATTGTACTGTAGTACCTTGAGGGTCATTGTCATTATTGGTAATTCCTCTCACACCTGTTAACAACTCACATCATTGGCTGGTAATCAGGCAATGTCTTTCCATGTTCGACTCCAGAACATTTTTCACATGGATCGACTTGTAATCTGAGTGAAGATTGAACGAGTTTTGAAGACCCCAGATCTAGTTTCATCCATCCGGGCTGCGATATATTCAGGAATATAAAGACATCAAATGTACATCATTGTCAAACAGATGATCATCCAAATCAAAGGATGATGAGTCCGAATCATTAGTCTGCCACACAGACAATTGTCTGTCCTATGTACATGAAAATGAATTTATAAAGCTGAGCATGGGAATGCCCGCCTCAACTAGATCATGAAAAATGTTGTCAAGGTAATGTATTGTATTGAATCTTATTACAGGTCACCTCCCAACTCGAAAAAACTTCGGATCTTCATGGTAAAGCATTTCACTCGACATCAAAAGATTAACGACCTCATGCTTTAGGGGGCAAATGTTATAGACATTTTTGGGCACTGCAACCCCAATCATAAATGTCCATAAAATGAGGGCTCCTAAGTCCCTAAAAGTGTTGCTTCACTACCAAAGGAAAGGTCAGCTGATTCATATCTCCCAAAAGTTCTTCCCTAAACTGCTCAGGAATGGGTCAAAACTGGCCATATGATACCAGTGCAGAGGTGCGATGCATATCACCTCCCAGTTAAAGGTGCGATGCATACTTATGGCCCTTTTGGGTGTTGCGATGTCGGGGATGGACAAATGCGGGGACAATTTGCAAGGTGGAGATCATGGAATCTTCCAGAAGCTCTCGTGACACTTGCCTCTCTATTTCGACAGGGTTGGTAGGCGATCATCCGTCTCCAAGTTGGACTCAAGAACTATCAGAGGAGGACCCTATCAAACCCCAACAGATGAGTCGCCTCCCTAAATCATCTATATTTGGTCCCTCATACAGAGATCCAGAGGCTGAATCTTGTATCTTGTTAGAATGAAGTGCTAGGCTTTATGGTGTAACTTATAGTGTTGGGTGATCTAAGCTTTACTTGAGGTGAAGAATGTTTTCTTGCTGGAGGATGATGCTAGGTCAGAACCTTATGGTTTTAATCCTCTGCTTTCTATATTAATAGCTATTCAAGTTTTCCTCCATATTCTTGTATGTTTGATTGTATATGCATTTGTATGGTTAACACATATTTGGTCCTGTGTTATTTATGAATATAGATCTCTGTTCTTCGATAGTAGTATGCTTCTTTGATTCCACAGGTGCTCTTTGAAGTTGGGCAGATGAAGAAGAAGCAGCAAAGGGCTATTAGGAAGGAAAGGAATCAAGCAAGGAAACCAAGCGCAAGACTAAGGTTGGTGTCCTTTGTTCCACTCTTATCTATTTTCATAAAGGAAAGCGAAAGTATACTTTACTTGTTTGTTTCTAAGATATCTACCAGTCTTAGTGGGAATAACAGCTCCGAGTGGACACTATTTCGGTAACAACATGCCACAAATCTAGGGAAATCAACATTTGGTGGGAGGTTTTTGAAATGATCCTACATGTAACCTCTGACCGCTAAACATAGATCCCTGAAACAAGGGATGCCTTTGCATGCTGCCTTGGGAGAAGAAGCTCATGCATGCAAGTCTATTTTGCTTGGTCCCGGAGGGAACCGGTCAACTTAGCTGGACATGTCAGAGACCGCTCGACTACTGGAGAAAAATGTTGATTTATGGCTAGGAGTTGGGCTAAATACCCAGGATATTGGCACAATTTCTAGCCAGATCAGCTGACTGCTGCCTATATTTGTGCAAATTCTGGGCTGAGCATCCCTGTGGGGGAAAATTGCACAATTCCTGCTGGGAGTGTTGACTTGCAGAATTGTGCAATCTTGGAGCCCAACAGGCTGCTAGACAAGATTGTGCAATTTTTAGAGGGAAGGTTGGTTTCCCTCTAGAAATGTGCAATTTTCTTGGGGAAGCTGCTAAGCCTGCAGCTGGTCCAAGTCCGCGTGAACTGCCTGTGAGGGGAATGGATCAAGCTGTGCTCGGCAGGCTACCTTTGTGCAAGCAAAACACTGAAACTTGTGTACTTGATGAAGCAAGGCAATATGCTGTGAAAGGTTGGTAGGGAGGCTCCAAAACAAGCTAAGGCAAAATTTTGGGGGTGTTGTAGCTGCTACAACACTTTGAGACACAATGGTAGAACTCCAGCTCTCTAATTGGACCTTGTTCATGAAAAACAAGTCTAACGCCTCCAGAAGTATTGTTCAGTTCTTAGCTCATCTTGGTTTCACACTAACTTGATTGTAAGATGTAGCATTTGCCAAACTCTTGGTCGATTTACACACGTTGAAAGCTAAGGCAATACAATTGTTTTGATTGGGGTTGTGGGGTATATAGGTGCACAAGTAGTATAATCGTGAGAGTCTTAGTTTCATCTCTGGAGTTGCTCCACTACCAACAGGCTTGAACTATACCCCAATGGAGTCATATAGGAACACAAGCATGGCTTCGCTACCAGCAAGCCTGGTCAGTACCCCGGTAAAGTTACTTGCATCACCTCCCTACACAGGAAGCCTTTCTCTTCTTTCCCTTTATTCATTTTTTATTTTTTCAACTGTGCATAACACTTATTCATTTTAGAAGCGGAAGAGGGTTCCTGAATTATTGATAGCAGAAGAGGTTGTTCCAGTAGAGAAGTAGTTTATTGTATCTTTGGCATGCTTGTTAAGGTATTCCCCCTCACCTTACTCTACTTAACTGAGCTGAAAAGGGTTAACCCAAAAACAACTGACTAGAGAAGGTGACACTAGTTAGCGTGCAAGAGTTGTGTTCTCATCAAGGTTCACTTTGAACAATACGTATTTTCCTTCGATGTATCATGGAATGAAAGTAACAAATTCTTCATACAGAGGCAAGATGATAGATAACCAAGTAGTGATAGTTGTACAAACCCTCTTGTACTTCACCTAGCTCGTTTCAAGAGTCATGCATGGTTTCATGCAAAACTAACCTACGAATGAAACAAGCGAACTATACGAAACAAGCGAACTAACAAACAAAGCAAAGTAAGAGCAAAAGAAAAAGTGAAAGAAAATCAAGTAAGCGAACAAGCAAGAAAACAAAGCGAATAAGCAAACAAGCATGCAAGCAAACTGACTGAACGGTGCATGGGCCAGTTCACGTGAAGTGATATTCCCAATGCAGCCATCGACACATTGGTTGACCCATGTTGGTGAAGGCTTGGTCCGCGGGCAACCCAGTTGTGTGAACCAGCAAGCTAGAAAGATATAACTATGAAGACAACCGCACTTCATGTTTCAAAGTGCCCATGGGACATAAGTGAGTACAAGTGCAAGACAGGCAGTCCGTGGACTTATCATGGTGCCGTGTGACACTACGTGCAACTTTGAAGCATAAGCACACTCTTCACTATGACATGAAAGCATACAAAAGAAGCAAAGATAACTTGCATTGTGAATGAGTGCTCGTAATGCAAGATTCCTCCAATTCATGAGCGATGGGATCATGCAGTTTGAGTGGAGGAAGTGTGATATGTGTGTGAGATGGATTTTCAATGCATACATATGAGTGATGAGGAGCCTTGGGTGATTGAATAGTTTCATGATTGGAAGTGGGACTAACCCCAAGGGAGTGAGGGCCTGACATAACCATCAACTTGGGCTGAAGTGCCTCGACAACCTTGGGTGTTTGAAATTCATCATTAGGTAGATCATCATAAAACAGTGGCTTCGAAAGATCAACTATGATAGATTCATGATTGTGATAAAAAAATGGGAACAAATGGATAACGACTGCCACGATCATAAAAATCAATGGTTTCATCGGCATCCTCATGTTCAGATGAATCAAACAGAGGGGTAGATGAAAAGCGAAAGATCAGCTATGATAGATTCATGATCATGATAAAAAATGGAAACAAATGGATAAAAACTACCACGATCATAAAAATCAATGATTTCATCAGCATCCTCATGGTCAGATGAATCAAACAGAGGGGTAGATGAAAAGTGAACAAACTCATCATTTGTGTTTCCAAAAAAGAAAAATGAAAGATCACGTGGATTTGAAATGAATAGCTTATCCTCTCCATTTTTGAATAATGGACCAATATCTGGTGAGTCCTGCGAGTGATCAACATGTAGGTTTTAACCCCATACAGAAATTACCTGCATACAAATTATATAACATAGAAAATAAACAATGTGAGAGCATAACACATAAAACACATATGCACAGATATTTTCCCCTGGATCCCAAAACCGGGACTACTAGCTTGATTTTTCATTATTACATTCCTTTCAATCTTATAATACATATTTATACATGTTGAAGCATCCAATACCATGGACCGAAAACCATCGCGTCCAATACCATGGACCGAAAAACCATCGCGTCAAAAAACATGTGCGAAAATCATGCACAAAACCAGAGGTGGGCTCACCCATCCTAACATAGGGTCCAAAACCAAAATTTTCTGGGGCGCTACCCCAGA
The DNA here is from genome assembly GCA_000404065.3 of Pinus taeda. Taxonomy (NCBI): domain Eukaryota; kingdom Viridiplantae; phylum Streptophyta; class Pinopsida; order Pinales; family Pinaceae; genus Pinus; species Pinus taeda. The sequence continues at coordinate 87,303 of APFE031410474.1, read as the reverse complement.
CCCCATAAAGTGGGGTTACAAGTACACCTCAAGCCCCTTGTGACCCCCCCCCCTCCCGCTACACAATAGTGCAACGAAGGGGGGGCTCCGCCCCCCCTCTAACCCCCCAGTTAACTAAGTGGGCTAGTTGTGGAAAGAATATAACACAACCCAACATTCTCCCACTTGTTGTTTTCTTTCACAGGGGGCCACAAGAGAGCTTAGTCATTTTTCCAGCCCTAAAATGCCCATTGTCTCTCTACACCAAGAGAAATTCTCAGAGCTCACAAATTTTATCAATGCATCTGTAGTATTCTTCAAAGTTTCCACCTTTACTAGAAACACTTTTTTGTCTTCTATCATATCCATCACAAAGTGTTACTGAACATCAATGTGCTTTATATTTGAATGATATGCGGGGTTCTTTGCCAAGAAAATTGCACTTTGGCTGTCACTGTCTATCCTTATAACTCCCTGTACTAACCCCATACTTGAACACAATCTCTGCAACCAAACTGCTTCCTTTCTTGCATGAGTGGTTGCCATGTATTTTTCCTCTGTAGTTGATAGTTCCACTACAGATTGTCTCTTACTCATCCAACTGACTGCACCTCCAAATAGGTTAAACACATACCCACTTGTAGATCTTCTCTGATCTAGATCTCCAGCCCAGTTTGCATCAACAAAGCCACAGATATCCAACACTCTGTCTAATCCTGGTCTTCCTTGGTAGCACAAACCATAATCACTAGTGCCATGCAAATACCTGAAAACCCGCTTCACCGTTGTCTAGTGCTCCTTCCCTGGTTTTGACATAAACATGCTCAATACTCCCACTACATGTGAAATGTCTAGTCTAGTACAGACCATGGCATACATCAAGCTACTGACTGCACTTGCATATGGAACACGGGACATGTCCTCTTCTTCTTCTTGTGTCTTGGGACACTGTTCAATAGATAACCTCACACCTACAGGAATAGGAACCTTCACCGGTTTACTATCTTGCATATTAAACCTCTGCAATATTCTCTCGACATACTTCCTCTGGTTTAACCAGAGCTTCCTCTTTGCCCGATCTCTTTTAATTTCCATGCCCAAAATATAGTTTGTAGCACCGATATCTTTCATGTCGAATTTGGAGGACAATTGGGTCTCAAATCCTGGATAATTTCTTTGTCATTTCCAACCAACAACATATCATCAACATACAAGACCAGATAAATAACACGGTCACCAATTAATTTAAAATACACACAATGATCTGCTTTGCTTCTGGTGAAGCCAAGTCCCCGTATAAATGTATCAAATTTCTGATACCACATCCTTGTTGACTGTTTTAACCCATACAGAGACTTCTTTAACTTGCATACTAGTTCTTTCTTACCCTTCACCGCAAAGCCTTCAGGTTGCTTCATGTAGATCTCCTCTTCTAGATCCCCATGAATAAATGTCGTGTTCACATCCATCTGTTCTACCTCAAAATCAAAAGCAAGTTACCTTGGCAACAAGAGAAAAAATATCACCAAAATAAATTCCTGGCTCCTAGGAATAACCGTTTTCTACCAATCGAGCTTTGTGTTTCTCCACTTTTCCTTTTGCATTTGTATTATTTTTGAATACCCATTTGCTGCCAATGGGTTTCTTTCCAGCCGGCAACTCCACCAGGTCCCAAGCCTCATTTTTGTGCAAAGATGCCATTTCATCAATCATGGCCTCTTTCCAAAGTTTTCCATCCTTTGAATCCACTGCTTCCTTCATAGTTCTGGGATCATCATTCGTAATAGACAAAGCAAAATTTGAACGAAAAGTAGATGGAGTATACCTTTCTAGCTGCCTTCTTTCTCGAACTAATCTTCTCACACCCGGAGTTTGTGGCTCTTCATCTTCTGACTCCTCCTTTGTTGTAGAGTCTGATTCTTCCTCCTTAACCTCAAACTCTATCTTCTCAGGTTCCTTTGGTTGGACTTCATATTTAATAACATCTTTTACCTCTCTGAACACCACATCTCAGCTATACACGACCTTTCGTGTGACTGGGTTCCAAAGCTTATACCCCTTTAAACCATCCTTATACCTAATAAAGATGCACTTTTCATATTTACTATCCAACTTGGTTCATTTCTCCTTTGGGACATGTACATTTGCATCACATCCAAATACCCTCAGATGTGAAAGAGAGGGTTTCTTACAAGTCCATACCTCTTGTGGAGTCTTAACCTCCAACGCTGATGAAGGTGACATGTTGACCAAGTAACATGCAATATCCACTGCCTCTACCTAGAATTCCTGTCCTAACCCGACATCACTGAGCATGCTTCTTGCCCTTTCCATCAATGTCTTATTCATTCTTCCTACAACTCCATTTTGC
>APFE031410474.1:54013-84113 GCA_000404065.3 Pinus taeda | reverse complement strand
CCCCGCATCAATACTAGTGCTCCTCAAACCATCTTGTAGGTATCCTTCTCGAACACTGTCTTTACACCTGCATCATCCAACTTGCTTACAGAAGTCAGATTTCTGGCCAACGCAGGAATATGCAGAACACCCGGAAGGGTTCTAACCCTTCCACCTTGCAACTTCAACTTTACTTTTCCGCGACCAATGATTCTAGCCTTCCTATCATCTCCTAAGAAGACATCACCACCATCGTATTTCTCATACTCGCAGAACCACTCTCTATGGGGAGTGAAGTGAAAGGATGCACCTGAGTCAATCAACCATGCCTCATGATCTACATGTTACTTGAAGAAGCCAAGTACACATCCCCACCTTCATCTGAGGTGGTTTTTGCCTCTGCAGAAGGAGCATCATCAGATCCCTTTCCTTTATCAGGAGCTTTAGATTTACAATCCCTTTTGTAGTGCCCTTCCTTTCCACATTTCTAGCACACCACCTTTATAGGTTTTCCTAGAGATTTAGATCTCCCACTCAATGACTTATTTTTGTTTTTGTTCTGGGACCGTCCTTGTACAGGCAAGGCATCACCATTCTGGCTCTCCATATTTTTTTGTCTCATCTCCTCTGTCAGTAAGGATGAGACTATTTCATCAAACTTCATGGTAGTTGCATTGCTACCTATTGCAATAACCAGACTATCCCACGAATTTGGTAGAGAACACAACAAACTAATGGACTTATCTTCATCTGAAATTTTAATATCAACAGATGCTAACTAACTTGCCACAGTATTAAATGCGTTCAGATGCTCTATCACCGAGTCTCCATCTTTCATCCTCAGGTTATACAGCTTTTTTCGTAGGAACAATTTATTCACCAATGACTTAGATTGGTACAAAGTCCCTAACATGTCCCACAAAGCCTTTGCTGTAGCTTCCCCTGATACATTCAGCAATACTGAATCTAAGACACATAATTGTATTGTGCTCTTTGCCTTCCGATCCAACTTCTTCCATTCTTCATCAGACACTCCCGTTGGTTTAGTACCCGGATCTACCACGATCCAATGATCTTTATCCACCAACAGATCCTCCATCTTGAGTTTCCGCAACTCAAAACTCTGACCATTAAATTTCTCGATCTCTATCTTTTCACTGCTCACCATCTTCTTTCACCACTAGAATCGATCTCGCAGATCTCCCACTGAACAGGGTCTACCATAGGCCCGAGCGAAACCGCTCAGTAATAAAGGCATCCCCCAAAACTGCTCTGATACCAAATGTAGGTTTTAACCTCGTACATAAATTACTTGCATACAAATTCTATAACACAGAAAATAAACAATGCGAAAGCATAACACAAAACACATATACACAGGGATTTTCCCCTGGATCCCAAAACCAGGACTACCAGCTTAATTTTTCATTATTATGTTCCTTTCAATGTTATAATACATATTTATACATGCCGAAGCATCCAATACCATGGACCAAAAACCATCGCGTCCAATACCATGGACCGAAAAACTATCGCATCCAAAAACATGTGCGAAAATCATGCGCAAAACCAAAGGTGGGTTTGCCCATCCTAACATAGGGTCCAAAACCAAAATTTTCTGGGGTGCTGCCCTAGACTCCATTAAGTGGGGTTATGGGTACACCTCAAACCCCCTGTGACCCCCCACACTACACAATCGGTGCAACAAAGGGGGGGCTACCCCCCCTCTAACCCCTCAATTAACTACGTGGGCTAGTCGTGGAAAGAATATAACACAACCCAACACAAAAATGGGTGCATTTGTGGATGAAAACACACATGAAAAATCATGGATGGCAGGTTCACCAAAGAGGTCAAGAAAGAACGGAGGGGGCTTGGACCAAAGGGAGTCATCCCTCGTTGAGTGTTGATGGTCAAGCTCCCACTCATGCTCTTCATGAATGACAACACATGTTGGTTGTGCAACACCAACTCCGTCTGTGGGTTGTTCCTTATTCACAACAAGTGACAAGTCCAGAATGGACAAACACAAGAAAGTATCATCTGGAGGAACACCCAAGTGCGAAGACGGAGGTTTTAGAACATAATGCATATGAGAACTCGATGAAATCACAACCAAATCTGCATGAAAATTGAGTGAAGTGATGTTGGGAGGATGTGAAAATTGAACAGGTGTGTGAGCATGATCCTCAACATCACTGGGCAATGGTGGAGCTGTTGAATGAGAGGGAGGTAGATAGTTAGTCTAGACAGTGCATGCATCCACATGAGATTGTACAGCTCCATCAGTGAATAATGTTGAGTGAGGCTTGATCTCAAATTTCCTCTTGGGATGGGCATATTTCTTAAGGAAATACTCGAGTCGTTCCCAAAGATAAGAAAATTTCATTTGGCTCCTTGGAGCTTGAAACTGCAAGTCATGGAAGCACTGCCAAAAATCAATAACTGATTCATGCGGAGCCCTCCATTGCTGTAATAGTTTCCAGTCAAGATGGTCTATATCAAAATGATATAAAGTGTCTTCAATAAGATTAAAGAAGTGCTCAAGTGAGTGCACGCTGTCAGCCGGTAGGCTGAGAAACCAATAACGTGGAGATTTGCGAAGTGTGTGTGCAAACAAAAAACTGGCCTGTTCGTCAAAACACCCCTCTTCCTCATGAAGCATGGAAAGAAATTCATGTTAGTACTCAATCCAGGCCACTTCCCCTTCACCATTATACGTGAAAGTGGAAAAGAGATTGAAAAATTACCCCCCTGATGGAGACATCTTCACGATTCGAAAAACATTGCGGAGGGAGAAGAGTGCAAGACCCCATGAAAAATATGCAAAGGTTCAAAACTGGATGAGAGGACACAACTTGTCATCATGCCCTTCTAGCACCAGAAGTGTTGACAGTGTTGGACCCGCCAACATTTCAAGGGGATCTCCCAGGTAAGAAGTCCCAATTAGACCTCAGACTGTTTGGTGTATGAGTCCTAGAAGTGGGTCGTAAGGTAATGCCTTGGCTGCGATGTCGCACAAAGGCAAGTAAGATAACTCTGTCAGTATCAAGGGTGTGACCACTGCAGTGAGTGAAGGAAGGTGAATGAGAGGTTCTAACACAAGTGGGTTGGGATGAGTGTGCCCCTTGACAACTTATATCGGTACTGATATGGGAAGGGAACACACGAGCGAAGATTCAACACAAGCTAGAAAGAAAATTAGTTGACAATCCAAAGTGATGGTTAAACCAACTACACATCTGCAAAAAGATTCATAGCTCATGGATACATCATTAATATCTTCAGAATATCTATTGACGCATCCCCTAATGATGGGCTCACTTAGTAGTCCGAAACGTTGGGTTCAAAAAACGCTATAACACGTCATTCCTCCTTTATAAAAAAACTCTCCTTACCTGTATGGAGTCATTATTTAGTAAGATTCATATAACTGCATAGGAAGTAGTTCATACACAAATACATAAGTTAAATAACATACATCATTAAAGCAACTGGAGCAGTCCAACTACAATAATAACATATGCATGAAAATGTGTTGGCTCTTATTATATAAAGAAGTGTAAGTTCCAATCATACAATACATCCATGTAAACCTACTAGCCCTAACAATGGAATGTTATAACTACATCCGCCTACTCCTCCAAAGAGCTGAACTAGCTCCGTGCAGTGGAGAAGCCAAGGCACGTTACAATACTGTCCAAGCTCTTTCCAAGATAGTCTTATCAGAAGCTTGGCTGACGAAAAGGCTATACAATGAGTTATAAGGTACTATTTATAGCAAAGGGCAGGGTGCCCCTTGACATTCCCCTTTTTGATAGTTCAACTACGCTCATGACTCTTCACCTACTCTGTGACTGTTACATCCAATTATTGACACTTTACTCACACTTGACATGACTCAATATTACAATGCACATGTACTCATGTGAGACAACATGGGTTGAGCAAGCCATGCAAGACATCACTGATAGTCGGTCTGCTGTGATGAGACCAACTCTTTGACATGCTTGTGATGGTGAAGGTGGTGAGCTGATGCAAGCTTGGTCATCTGTGATGGTGTGCATGCACCTCATGGTGAGATCTTGCTGAAAATAACTCTTGCCTCTATTGCAACTGGTACATTGGTTCGCCCTCTTCATCCAACTCATCTGCTAACATGTGCATGGTAATCTTAGGTGTGGCTAAACCTGCACCACACTGATGCATAGTGTCTATGCTGATATTCAAGTGTGTGCTAGTGGTCATGCACATTAACTTACCAAAGTACATGTTCAGCTCCAGTTGGACTTGCTTCTTGTCTTTGCCTTGGTGAGTGTGTTGAATCGTTTTGATTGCATGCGTGCGCACAATGACATGTATGCTGCTGAATCCCTTGCATGCGATCAACAAAAATGCTCACCATGTCTACTCCGTGTCAGCTGCTAGGATGGATCTTTAACTTGTGTAAGCGCAGTTTCATCCGTGAGTGCATGTTGCACCCACTACTATTCCTGTTCCTGCTGCAAAGCATTCATCTATCTGTGTAGTTTCATGTTCATCCCGAGTTATTGTTTCAACACATGCAACTCCTTCTCTGTTCCATTCTCTGTCTTTGCATGATATTCATGTCACGTTTCCACCTCATAGCCTGAGTCTCCAAAGTTTCTTTCATTATCAATGGATTTGCTTGATCTTGCTACTTTGTTTTGCCTATGTGTTTTCAACAACCTTCCTCTTGCAATCGTTGCATTTTCTACATTCATTGCGTTCACTGCATTTACTGTGTTCGCTGTATTCGCTACATTCGATATGCTGCCTTCAGCTGCTACTCATGATGCTACTTACTGTGATATCTTGATGTTCTTGTCTACGAACAACTTGATATCTTCGTGAGTAGGCAAGCTCATAGACATTTGATCGACTGCATCTTTAGGTGTGCTATGAATGGTGTCTTCGACTCTTCTCTCTTGGAAACCATTTTACCTGCATTGTTGACAGGCAGATGAACAATTGCAATAGCTGGAGACCTGGAAACACTCATGGCAAGCAATCTGTTAGTCAAAAACCAAAATGAACTTGAGAATTGACTTGCAACATACCTTTGTGACTGATCATGAAGGTTGCACAATTTCGGTCGGGAGGTCGGGAGACCGACTACCAAGACTGCACAAGGCACAGTCTGGGCTATTGGGAGACTAAATAACTACTGGAACTGTGTAATGCACAGTCCAGTATGGCTGCTGACTGCTAGGATTACGCAATGCGCAATCTTAGCTGGGAATCATTGTAGGGCCAGTGAATACATTGCACAATTTTCTTGGCCAACAGTCATTGTTCCTTTGGACTGTGCAAAGCAGGCCTGGGGAACATCTCCTGGGAAGAAATGTGCATTTTTGGGGAGGAAGCTAGAGCCTTCCCTCTCAGGATTGCACAATGCTGTTTTGGTAAGGCAGAGTCTGGGCCAAGGTTGGCCAGACTCGCCGACGGGAAACTGAAAGTGACTGTGAGTGCAAATGAATGCTAATACTAAGTGTAATAATAAGTGAATGATCATGCATTAAAATGGTGAATGGCAGATTCAAAATTGGAATAACATGCATGTGAGTGAGGCGAGTCATCGAATCGGTGACCATTCGCGAAATACAGTTTCATGCATGCGACAGCAGTGAGATGTTGAAGAAAAATGAAACGGTGTTAGGACAAGCTAATATAGATGTAAACGATAGAAATTGTTCAAAGAAATCAAGCGAACAATACTCATATGAGTGAAAACACAAAAAGCAACAGAAATGCAACAGAAAGCATGGGAAGCAGGCTTACCCCAAAACAGTTGAGCTGAATGTTCTGACTGCTCCTAGATGTGATGTGGGATGTCAGAGTTGCAAGGTTGATGTGAGGAATGAGCTTTATAGCATCCGGTTGATGATTTTTGATAACATCGAGGTTGTGACACACATGCCACAAAATAGGGAAACCGACACTTGGTGGGAGGTTTATGAAATGATCATGCATGTCACCTCCAAATGTTAAACATAGATCCTTGAAATAAGGGATGCCTTTGCATGCTGCCTTGGGAGAAGAAACTCATGCATGCAAGTCTGTTTTGCTTGGTCCCAAAGGGAACTGGTCAACTCAGTCGCACATGCAAGAGACTGCTTCATTGCTGGAGAAAAATGCGCATTTATGGTTGGGAGCTGGGATGACTGCCTAGGAGATTTACACAATTTCTGGGTAGAGCAACTGACTGCTGCCCATATTTGTACAAATTCTGGCTAAGCATCCCTGCTGGGTAAAATTGCGCAATTCCTACTGGGAGTGTTGACTAGCAGAATTACGCAATCTTGGAGCCCTGCATGCTGCCATATAGGATTGCATAATTTCTGGATTAGAAATGTGCAATTTTTCAGGGGAAGTTGCTCAGCCTGTAGCTGGACCAAGTTTGGGTGAACCACCTGTGAGGGGAATGGATCAAGCTATGCTCGATAGGCTACCTTTGTGCAAGAAAAACACTGAAGCTTGTTTACTTGACGAAGCAAGGCAAGCTGATGTGAAAGGTTGGTAGGGAGGCTCCAAAACAAACTAAGGAAAAATTTTGGAGGGTGGTTGTAGCCTCTACAACATTAGTTGACAAGAAAAAATCAACCAAAAATAAGAAATTGATTAGAGAAGAAGGTATTAGTTATAGATTCAAGCATCACAATTCCACTAAGGCCTTCTCTGAAAAAGAATGTATTTTCCATGAATGTATCATTGACTGAAAGGTGCAAGGCCCATGAAAATATAAGGAATAAAAAAAATCCAAGCATTGGTAGTCATACAATTTCCTCTTGAATTTCACCATGCTCATTTCAGATGCTAATACAATATCATGCGAAAGTTTATTACAATGGAAAGAAAAAAAAGGGTGGGACAAAATAAATGAAAAAAAACACTAAAATAAACAAACCCTACTCCTAAACTAATCAAAGATATGCCAAGCTCATGTAAAATGAATCTTCTAATGTAACCACTGAAGCATTACCTAACTTGTACAGGTAAGGGCATCAAAAGTAAGAAATGTCTTCAAGAATAACAGTTGACAAGAAGGATAAACCATGAAATGCTCCAACACCCAAAGACCAAAAACACAAGCCGAAAAATATAATAAAAAGGCATATGCCAAACATTCTACTAATGCATTATGGTGTTTATATACATCACAACATGCTATCATTCTAAAGCATTCTATCAAACTTTCAAACTTGGAAAACATAAAGAAAATGGAAAACTTGCATTGGGGAAACGGGCTTGTTAGGTATGAATCTTCCAATGATTGAACAATAGGATCATGAAAAACAAGTGAATGATGTGAATATATTGAGATATATTGATTTTCAACTTTCACGATCAACTAATTAGGATTCTTAAAAGAAAGAATACCACCCTGATCATGCTTGGGGCTAGATTCAAGACTGCAATAACCTAAAGGTAGCTCATCGATGATCGATGGCTTGCAGAAATCGATAGTGGAGCATGCAAAGTCATTACTAGATGAGTTAATGAATAGATCATTATTTTATCATGATAGAAAAATTCTTTGTCTAAAAGAAATGAATCCTCATGGTCTGATGCATAGTAGAGAGACGGTTATTGAAAATGAGGAATTTCACTCTCTTTTTCTTCAAATTGATCAGATAATGGATGAGAGAGATCGCAAAGAGAAGAGTTTTCCTCACCCTATTTTGATGTAAAATTTACATTCCACCATTCCTAACTATGATCAAAATCAACATTCTCAAAGACTGACCTATCGAAAGATATGACAGTTGCGCCAGGCTCATGGAAAATGTCAATATAATGGGGAACATGCAAGAGAGAAGAAAAATCATCTTTCATCACAAATACTTGTTCAAAATCATAATCCCACACATAGTCACTATGAATAATATCACAAGTTTCTTGGTTAACACTATCTCCATCCTGCACTTAAACCTCATGAGAACCAAAAGAAGCAAGTGGATGTGACAACTAAAGATCAGGAGGATTTAAGGAACCATTAGATGGATGATGAGAAGAAAGAATATCACTGATAAGAGAAGATCACTTTCATTTGATTTTTTAACATGTGGGTTGGGATAAGATGGTGATATAGTAACATATGGAATTTCAAGTTCTCCAACCCAACCTGCATACATGGATCTATTTGATGAGAAGAAGATGAGGAGTCACTTGGAAAAGAGAATTCTTCTGTCACAGATCTAATATCTCCATAACTGGTATATGTTGGGATAATTTCAAAAGATTCATATTCTATTGGATTCATCGAAATGTGAACAAGATACTCAAACTTATCTTTCATAAAATTCCAATAAATATCATCCTCAGAGAATTTATAACGTAAATGAATAAAACTATCGTGAAAATCTTCAAGAGATTTTTCAAGAAGTCTAAATATTGGTGATGAAAGAGCTGAGTTGTTTGTCAGTTTGGATTAGCATCTGAACTTCAACTTTCTCCAATTTAGATGGTTGCCTTATCTTCTTTATCAACTCAGGAGGTGTGCATTTATACTACATTCCCCACTAATGCACAGTGGCAATGGCCATGTGAACAACCTTGAGAGATTTAACATTATCTCTACATTTTTGCTGCATGCCATGCACGTAGAAAAATACTTTGTGCACAGTGCCTAACTCCTCATAGAGTTTCCTCATGGTTTCTCCCAATGCTGATACTTCACCAAGTATGACTGCCTTGAGTTCTTCTAAATACACATGTGCGAGAGATGCTTTCTGAACCTTTACCTGGAGTTGTTCAATCTATTGCTTTGCAACCTCTAAGTTCCTTTCCATCTATCTGTTCTTGGCTATCAAATATTCTGTATTTGAATTGGAGGTTCCTATGAAGGTTAGGTTGGTTGCGACAATAACTTTTGGATTCTTCCCGGTGTCCATCACAATCACCTTCTCTTTGATAACAGCAAGATGTGTAATGTTGTTCAGGAAGTGCTTATTTCTTTCCTGTAGAATATTCTTCTGCAACTCATCAAAAGTTAAATTGTAGATATCCATCACCGGACCTTCATCAACAGGAGCAATTTCCTCTTCCTCACCTAGATCTTTCCCTTCTATAGGAGGAGGGGGATACTGAGTGGTGATATGCTTCATGAAAGGCATGAGATTGACATCCTAATTTTGCTGCTCTAGTTCTGCCTCCATATCTTGGATCACTATCAAGTCTTCAATCTCCTGGGCAAGTTCTTTATCCTGTAGCTGCTTGCTTTCATCTTCAAGTAGTTGATTTTCTTCTTATTCTTCAGTTTGCTTTAGTGTTGTTTCTTCCTCTTCTTTCTTCTGCCTTTATTCTTCTTGTCTGCCCCTCTTCCTGTTCTTTCTATTCTTATTCTTCCTTCCGCCTTAATTCTTCCTCTTGCTTCTTCTTCTTCCTCTTTCTTTTTGCTGCTATGGCCACTTTCAAGATGATTAGATCTACTTTGAATTTGTGGCTTTGCTCTTATGCTATACTATGGACAACCTTCCTCTTACCCTTTTCATGCATTGGGTTGCACTTATTTGATGGTTCTACTTTTGGAGTGGCTTCTTGTTGAGGAGTGACCTGCGATGTCCATGCAAAGCTGACTGGTGAGCGGGACTTAGAGGCATTATAACAATTATTTATCTTTTCCTCTTCAGGTCTAGAATAAGTCTCACTTGGCCAATTGAAATGTAGCTTTGCACAATGTTGCTTGCAAATACTCCTGGGATCATATGGATGATATTCCATAAGAATGAACCCGAATTTCTCTAACTTTTTGCCCTCGGTCTCCACAATCTTCAAGTTCTTGATCTTGTACCATCCAATTTCAAAGAAAGAGTTGGCCAAGGTTCTTTCTTCTTCCTCTACAAACTACTGATAAAAATGAAGAAAGATGATAAGCTATGTACTGCATGACAAATTTATCGATGGCATACCTCGGTAGCAGATATGAAGAATTTTGATCACTAAACACTCTATGTTAAGTGTCATTCGGTGAGGCAAACCAATCAACAAGTTTGCTACTACTTTCATCGCCTCACAAGAAATGCAAGGTGGCTCTTCCTCAAAGATAATCTTGTACAACACTATGAGGAAGTTATCAGTTAAATTATCCATGAATCCTTTGTAGCCGCACTCTAAAATCAATTTGCAGTAAATGTGGACAACAAATTCATTTGGTGACCAAGTCCAACTCATGCTAGGAAAAGATTTTTGAGTACATATTGCATCCAATAAGTAAGAAAACATATAAAACCTAGCTTGCTTACCCTTAGGAGGGTTCTTGGAATTAGGCACATGGATATTTAACTATTAAGACAAAAAATCTGACTAGTTGAATGCTTTCCCTTCATTCGCAACTTGATGCAACAATAATTCCCAACCTTTGGGAATGATCTCTATAATATTTTGACTATAGATCTGGAAACATAGAACTATTAGGTACTAGGAAATTTTTTTGAGAGATTTGGTCTAATAAGTGTTGCTTGGTGTCTGGCGGAATTGGATGGATCTTTCACTCAACATTTAATGATATCTTTAGTTCTTAGGTAGCCGGTGACTGTGTAGAAGTGAGAATCCATGTAAAATTTTGGCAAGGGAAAATGATACATAAGCTGAAAATAATGTGCATTGGATGAGGCAAGCCGTTGTCCATTGACATTATTGAGGATCACGCTCTTTGTATTTGTGTGTGACAGGATCCACTTGATAATTTATGCGTAAGGGAAGACGAGAATCTTGCATGCAATGTTATGTAATCCTAACTTCTATACATTGATATAAACCTATCTGTCTTCAAGATATGCTTTGTAAGTAGTTGTCATGAATGCATCTTTTGCTGTGTGCCATGTTATATCTGAATCTTTCTTAATGAAAATTTGAGTGTCTAAAAGAAATGACATGGTAACAAGAGTACTATCAACTAATTCATTAGTGTTAATCTTTGTGGTGTATTTTGAGGTGGATTTCTTTGGTGATAGCGAATGATAGAAAGATAACCTCAAAAAACTACAGTATCTGTTTCACAAGATGCACTCATGGTGAATACAAATCAACTCAAGAAAATTAGTTCATTCAGTAAGATCAAAGCAACAACTCAGTAACTGAGGGTAAAGATTTCATAATTTCTGAGTTGAAGGCAATATTTTGGGCTCATGAACTACGTGTTGTGTAGTCTCAATAAGTAAGGGGTGAGACGGAGGTTTGAGACTATGCAATGTGTAGTCCCAACTTGGTAGGCTCAGGGAAGATACTACACATTGCGCAGTCTTAGTGGTTGGGATTGAGAGTTGAGGCTTGGAACTCTGCAATATGCAGTTGGGTAAGCCAGTGACTACGCATTGCGTAGTCCTAGAGGCCAAGCCCGAAGCTTGTGTCTTGAGAATGCGAATTATGCAGTTGTGATGGGAAATTGATGGCTAAGATTACGTAGATCTTCCTGGGAAGGAGAAAGAAAAGTGACATATATGAGTGTTGAGGTAGGAAGAAATGTAGATCGAGCTAAGGGGAAGTTATATTAGTGAAAACAAAGTGTCATAAAAGAGCATACAAAAGGAAAAATGGGCATGCATAAAATGACCCAATAACGACAACTACTCGTGGGAAAAAAAGAAAGAAGTTGATGCGACGCTTAGAAAATGTGAACGATAGACTAAACCAACACTTGTTAAAGATAATAATAGTGAAAACTCAGATATTATGAAAAAAATATGCAAAAAAGCACTCATATAAGCAAAAGCGACAAAGCAACAAAAAAAACGACAAAATGCGAGACATGCAAAACTTACCTACAAAAGCGTCGCAAAATTAGCCGAAGGTTCCTTGATATAGTTGGGAAGGATATATCTCTAAGATCGAATGTGGAAATGATCTCTAGAGGCATCTATTATATAGATCTATTCAGGTTAGGGTTTATGGCGCACATGCCTAAAGTCAAGGAAAAAGCGCCACTTGTCTTAAGATCAAAATTAGAAACCTAGTGCCACTTACCAAAAATTAATTAGGAAATACCTATTTTCTAGGGATGACATATCAACTTTTTTTGGGAAACTACGGGTTCACACTGGTGGAAAGGACTACGCAATCAAGGGGTTGTGCAATTCATTAAGTCAGTGCATTTCATAGCTTTTGGCTGGCGGAGGAGGCTTAACGCAGTTTCTGAGCTCAATGACTACTTGCCTTCCAAAATTGCATAGCTATGACCCTCAAGGCCTAACGTAGTTTCCAGAGATAATGGAATGCATAGCTACGAGAGGGAAGGTGGGAAACAAGTGCGAGATCATGACATGAAATGTCTTGTTATTTAAATTTTTTAGTTAAGGTCAAAACATCTCATCACAAGCACCGCATGCACAAATAAGTCTTCAACATTAGATAAAATACTTGATGATAGTGAAAGATGGGTCCTTGTGGATAGAAGGTAAGCTCCAAATTCAAGGCATGGGAATTTGTTTAGAGGGGTGTTGTAGCAGCTACAACAGAAGGCCACGTAAAATAGTAGAACTAGAACATTTTTTAGGAATAGACAACCTTTAAGCTAAAGGTCATTTTTCTTTGATAAGACGTGTTTGCCTGAACTAGAGTAACATATCATTGTAGCTAATTTACACTTTGTGCCAATTTACTAGGTGTTTTCTTGTTGTTTGTTACTCTATTTCTTTATCCTTACCCTTTAGCCTTAAGAGTTTTATATTGTCCTAACACCATTGCACCTGTTAAGAATTTGTTGCAGAGGCTTCATGGCCTTCGCCCCCCATTTCCTTTAGGACATCCTCTCATCACTGCTCAATGAATTAGGTTCCCTCCACCTAGTCCACATATAGACTCTAGTTCTTCTGATTCCTCTAGTTCATTCTCAGATTCTGCATCCTCCCAATGCCACATCGCTACTATGTCAGGCACTAATGTGTGTGGAGGAAACCTAGGCAGTAACACTAGTCATAACCATGGTAACCCTCAAGAAGGAAATATTAACAATTATTCACGTATGGCTACTAATCAAACCTTACATCCCTGCATTGTTGATTTGAGCCTCCCTGATTTAAACCAACTCATTAATGATCCCCTTCTCCATCACTAGAATTGGCTTCCCATGCCAACCAAAAATCCCTAATATATCCCATAGTTTGAAGGGAATCCTAGAGAAGATCCTAGCAACCACGTTCACTCTTTCCATATGTGTTTCTCTTCCAACTTCATCATCAAGGACTCCATTTTCCTTTGCCTTTTGCAATGCACTCTAACTAGAGTTACTGCCAAATGGTATGTGGACCAGCCACATGCCTCTCATTCATCCTTTACGACTCTCATTGCCTTCCTATCATATTTCCAATTACCTATTTGTTATGACATTGGTACAGAAATTTTGAGTTCCTTCTGTCAATCTTTTGCCACTCGCCTTTCTGACCATGTACAAGAATGGTGTAGAAGGAGGAGCCTTTATAAAGCTCCTGAATTCGAGGACTGTGTCTACATGAAATTGAATAGTTTTTGAGAACTCCCCTGGCCCCCATTCGTAAAAATTTTACCTAATATCTCCCTCAAACTGAGGAAGAATCTCTCCAGATAACTATGAAATTTGATCTAATATATGGCTAGTTAGGTTATGTTTATACCATCCGTCTTGATCTTCCCAGAGTTGGTGTTTCTTCTGCACGGGGGCATCTCATGTTGTCGATGGTATCGTTGGATCCATTTTTGTATCCTTAACATTCGCAATGTTCTCAGACTCTTAGGATTCATGGTCAACCCCAAGTGGGAATCAATTCCACTTATGCTTATCCTCCTCGTGATCATTTGCGAGTCACCTCTTACAAAGGTATGTGTATGTGATATGCATTTTCACATCCCCATTAGTGGATTCTAGGGCTAATTTTAGCTCAGCCTAGTTACCAAAACATTACCATGAACCCATATTATCCATAAGCATCACCTAGTGCTCCAACCCCAACGACATCAACACATCAACCATCTCTACCGCAAAAACAACTACCTCCATAAAGTCAAGTGTATCCTTAGCAGAGTGCTAACATTCCCACAAATCCCAAGCAGAGAAATAAAAGGAAAGGTAATCAAAATAAACCATCTAAGGGAAATCAAGGCAACTAGGGTAGACAAGCTAATGCTAATAAGGGTGATCAGTCCAAGCGAGTAAAAAAGAAACATGGTAGAAAACCCAAGCAGAACAATGCCCTTAGTGTTGAGGAATCTAGGGAATCCATTAGGGTTATTTTGTCACATGATTTATCTTTAATATTTAAATTTACTTGAGATATATTATTACATCATCATCGTCATTATTATTTATTTTCATCATAAAAAAAAATGCCATCAAGAATATCACAACGCAAACAAATAGAGACACAAGAAATATGATCCAAGTTAGGGAAAAACCCAGAGAACTCTTTCTTATAGAATTTTCAATAAAGAGTTCCAAGACCAAGACACTAAACCATCCACTAAGAGACAGTGGCAGCCACCCAAAAAAAATTTGTTCCTCACTTCAAAATTTCAGATCTGAGGCAATTTTTCCTTCCATAGAGAATTCAACTTCCAAAGAGAGAGATAAACTAAAATCCAAGACCAAAACAATATTCTAGATTCACTGTCCTTCTTCTTCCCTTTTTCACTTCTGTTCTGCCTCAGATCTCCTGAAGAAATTCAAATGCACAAGTATATTTTTGGAGATCGAATTCCTCTCCAATATATAGCTGTCTGAGTGGGTCCTCAAGCCTCTTCTAGGCTGGCCCTTAGGGCTAGCTGACCTGATATCTTGGGAAGTCTCTAGACATTTCCATGACATAAATTTTTTTCTTTACGTTTATACAAGAGCCCTTCTAGGGGTTTTAAATTATGACTTTGACTTTGACTCTTTGGAGCACTCAATGGGTGCACAACCTAGGTTCAAAACCATGGGCAAGAAACCCATGTGTAAATAATTTTTATTTTACAAAAATAAGTGTTTTCTTTTCTTTCTTTTGACAAGTACAATGATTACATCAAGTTGTGATATTGTAATAATGAAGACCGATACCAGTTACATTTCAACACTCCCTTCTAAATAAGGAGGGATTCATAATTGACAATAGATACAAGGACAATACTTCCATTAAAAAGTTTTCATAAGAAGAGTTAGATTGGTAAGATATCTCATAAACTATTTCATCAACTTATATCAGTGCATCTCAACATATCAACCAACATTGTCACATAGCAAGGCCTTGACTAACAACTCTATATCTTCAGAATATTAGAGCGCAATGTTGGTCAAACCAATGACCTATATACACCTAAATCATTGTCTCTCAAGGCACATAACCCATCTAGATGTTCACAAGGTATATCCTTTTAGTACCTTTCCTGCCTTGGAATAACACATCCTCAAGGAATTCCCTCTTTGACTACTCTTTCCTATTAGATGCCCTATCACATCCTCAAAGAATATCATAAACCATATGCTTACCCAATCCTCCATTCTTTCTTCATAACATGAAAAGAAGAATGACATGTTTATCTCTCTCTCATGGCCTTGACTAAAATTTATGGTTGTTAGTCCTGGACTAGCAACTGACACGTGAAGTAGAGAACCATATCCGTCACTCCCTCTTAACTAGGGAGGATCTAATCATTCATGTACAAGTATTATACTCAAGATCCTTCTTACCATGAAATTTTCCCAAGCTCTCTAGGGACTTGTTTCCAATAACAAATAACTGCTTCCTTGGTGGATATCATAGTACTATTAGCTATTTATAGGGTTCCTCTTTCTTCTTCTTCATCATGTCATGGATGAACTTCAACTTCTTCATCAAGGAGCCTTCTTCTTCATAACTTATTCATAGGGCATGGGCCATGTTCTGCATCACCTTATGTTCAATGAAGCATAATATTGAACTAATAGTCATGTCATCCTTCTCCTCATTAGAAAGTGAACTTTTAGTCCAAACCTGACCATTCCTCATACAACTACCTCTTTCAATTCATGCTTCTTTTAGGATCTTCAATACAATCATGTGAGTACCATTTGTAGGTGCATTTTACAACTCTCTTTTGGTAGCCTATTTTAATTCAGCCAAATGTTAAAAAAAAAAAAATTAAAAATGAACATCAAATTAAAGTTACCATTTTAGGATGGCCCTTCATCATAACATCATCTTTATCACTTGCATATTCATGAGCTAATCATTATCGATATTGACATGGCTCCCTCTTGAACATCCATAAATATATCTTACCAGGACATGATCATCAAACTATCTGTAACCTTCTATCATTTCTGATATCGTGATGTACATCAACTTCCTCGGACTAAGTACCAAGGCAAAAACTGAATGGAGTCATCATATCCTTCTTTAAAGTGAAACTTCTCCATATAGTAGGATAATGAAACATATCATGTCTTCATCAATTTCATGGTCTTCAATTTTCATTAGATCCTTTTGCATAACATATCTTAGCCAATCATCTAACCTCGTTCCTCATTTCCAAGATGAGGTCCATCTTGCTGCAACTTGAACAAACAAGCTTCTTACCATGCCTGCTAAAAAAAATGATATCATCATAGTCATTCTTCCCAAGGTGAATAAATCATTTATGTCATCATAAAGGAGGATCCATAAGTGATCCTTTCTTGCAGCAAAATATTCATATCGGCTAGTTTTATGCTATATCAGGTTTATAAATTATTTCATACATTATATTTAACTTTACTAGGCATCCAAAATTTCAAAATTATATCATGAATATATCAGAGTGCCCAAGGATCCAAGGGTCCTTACAGTTCCCTCCTTCCATCATCCTTCCAAATATAGAGGATTAACCCATCCTCCTTCCTTTACTTTATGTACTTGCAAGATTCATTGACAAGTACCTCGAAGAAAAGTATACAATAATAAAAGAATGATATCTATCTATTAATCTAAGGTTACCATGAGACTTAAATGTTGTACTTCTAGGGTTTTCAAGTGACAACCCTAGTCCAAGGGTTCCAACCTTATCCATGCCTATGAGCACTAGATTGCATACTAACCCTAAATATCAAGGGTTTAGGTTTCTATGAGGGAACAAGATTAGGGTTTCTATATGACTAGGGTTTTACTACTATCAACAATTTTAACAAAACCTATACAATCAATCAACCCTAATATAATACATGTTGGAACCTTAACAAAAAAATGGCACACATACCTCATGGTTACATACCTATAGTGGCATGTACTTTTAGATGCCATGGTTTCTTTAAAAAGGTACTGCAATTTTTTATTGATCCTCTTCCATCTTCAAGACTTCCTTCCAATGAGCCTGCAAACAAGGATATCACTGCTCTTCTTATAGGAATTGCTTCTCTAAGTGCTCCTTTAAGATATAGTATGATTGTTTCTCTTCTTGCTTCAGAATTTCAAGATAGAGACAATATGCTACTTTTATTACTGACGGCTACAAGACTTCTTTTCTATAGGGATTCACAATAGATCTTTAGATAAATATTTATCCTTATTGTATTTATTTATTGCCTGTATCTCTTAGGGCTCACCGCTTACCAGAATGTATAAAAGATATTATTATTGAAAGTTTTTTTGAGTACTAGGAATGAGCCTTTGATTAGGGCTTCCAAAACCATTGATATGTTTTGACAAATGGATTTTTAATTCACATGAATACCCTTTACAACCACAAATATGGCTCCAAAGGTTGTCTTGTTAATTCACTGTCCAAGTCGGATTCTCAAGTGACTGTGTAGGTTACTTCAATATATACATATATATACCCATAATTTCTTCCTTTAAGACATCGAATTCGTTACCTCTGCAAGATGAATATGTAGGACCAGACAAACTGTTCCTTTGTCCACCATAAAAAGTTCAAGGATGGAATTCTATTCATGTTGTCTAGACTTTGAATGCTCATAACATGTGTCACAAGGTCTAGTTTCCTTGTGTTTGTTCAAACTTTAAATCGAGTATATATGCTATAGGGTATTTATTTATTTGTCACAAATTTTTGTCTTCTATATCACTAGAAGAAAGATGAACATCCTTGTAGAAAGAAGATTGCAACAATATAGATTTCATTCTTCTTGAATACGACTGTGACTATGAATGACACCTTTCACACTTGATCATATGCTCAAAATATGATTCTTCCTCTAGATATTCCAAACACTTGGATTATCAATGCATAAAACAAGATGATTGAGATTATACTTTTATGAGTGGGTAGGAGGCCCGGTTCTCACTTCAATTAGTTTAGATCAACACCATCCAAAAATGATTGATATAAACTTTCACATCAAGAGTCTCGGTTCCTCTTTCTCAAGGAATATAAGTTCTAAAACAAGCCCTCCAAAATTTCTTTATGCACAAAACCTCAATGTGGAAGACTTGAATCCTTTTAGGCCTTATGCCCAAAACTTAAGGAGGCTTGTCTCCCTCTTCAACTAAATATTTATGCTCAAAAATCTTCAAAAGTAATCTCATTTCCTCATTAGTGGTTACAATAAATTCAATAAAGAATTGATGCTCATAATTTCATGTCTCTATGGTAGGACAAATAGTTTAGACTTATTTAAATAGATATTTCTTATCGATATTTCCCAGAGGTTCAATCTCTACATCAATGGACTCGACCTCCTATATACTATCAAACTAGCCTTTTGGTGCTTTAGAATAGATATTATACACTCTTCAAGATATTCACTCTTTCCTCCTTTGACCTGTGGCCTTTACACATAGACTAGGGCTTTTATATGTGCCTAGAATTTGAGTTACTGCCTTCTAGGAGCTTGGTCCTAAACATAAGAGTTCTTCTTGACATTTTTAACCTCTTTATGATCTTCTTCTTGCCCTTAAACAAGCAAACTAAGCTCTGATACCATGTTGAGAAATCTAGGGCATGAATTAGGGTTAGTTTATCACATGATTTCTCTTTAACATTGACATTTACTTGAGATATATTATAACTTCAGCATCAAAATAAATGCCAACAAGAACATCACAATGCAAACAAAGAGAGACAAAATAAATAGGCTCCAAGCTAGGGAAAAACCCCTCCAAAGGGGGAAAACCCAAAGAAATCTTTCTTATATAATTTTCAATGAAGACTTCCATGGTGAAGATAGTAGACCATCCACCAAGAGACCAGGCCAACCATCCAAATAAAATATGTTCCTTTTTTCACAATTTTAGATATGAGGAAATCTTTCCTTCCACAGAGAATTCAATTGCCAATGAGAGAGATAAAGCAAAGTCCAATACAAAAATAATCTTCCATATTAACTATCGTTCTTCCTTTTTTTCACACTTCTATTCTGCCTCAGATTTCCTTAAGAAAGTTGAGTGCACAAGTATATTTTTGGAGGATGAATTCCTCTCATATATATAGCCATTTGAGTGGGTCCTCAAGCCTCCTCTAGGCTAACCCTTAGGGGTAGCCGACCTCATCTCTTGGGAAGTCTCTAGAAATTTCCATGACATAAAATATTTTTCTTTACATTGATACAAGATCCCTTCTAGGGGTTTTACATTATGAATTTGACTTTGACTCCCTAGATCACTCAATGGGTGCACAACCTAGGATAAAAACCATGGACAAGATACCCATGTATAAATAATTTTCTTTTACAAAAATAAATATTTTCTTTTCTTTCTATTGACAAGTACAATGATTACATTAATTCATGATATCATAATTATGAAGATTGATGCTAGTTACATTTCAACATTTAGAACCAATAAACCTTATGCTTATTGCAGGACTTATGGCTATTACATTCTTAAGTTTCCCCTTCTCCCTTAGACGTGCAAAGCATCGGGAGACCAGAAGGTACCTCTAGGGGGAAACAACTTATACATCCAACCATTCCTCCCTCTATGCAACTGGTCATGCTCACCAATCCATTCCCTCACCAAGGATATGTGGTCGTCCAAGTTGGCCAAAATACTCCAGATCCTCCACCCCCTCCACCTTCACAACAAGGGAGTGTGCCTTATCAGGTTCTCATGATGAATTCCGAAGTTATCAACCTCCAAACTTGGTCGCGCCAATATGACAACCCTCCTTACGAGTCAACGACTGATTCTCAACCCAAATTTTCCACTGAGCCCCTTTCGTCACCAAATGATGCCTTACAAATCCCTCAGCCTAAGGTTAAGGTTCAATCTAACATCACCAAAGGAATGTTACGTCAAAATGCTACTAGTTTCTGAGCTTCCCACACTTATAGTATAGTAGATGACTTGGCACAGTCTCCTGCCACCATGTCAACACTGGAAGTCCTCCAAATGTGCCCATACCAATGGAAAGATAGACTATCTGCTTTGGGTGGTATGGATTATTCTGATGATCGTATGATCCTATTTGATGTTGATAAAGCAGATCATTCTCCTTTTCCCTTCTCCATTTCTTTTCAAATATTAGTCTCCATAAAAAAATGTTATTGTTCAATATTGTATAGTCGACGAAACACATCCACTTTTGTGATGTATTCTAGTGTCTGGAAGTAACTTGGTTCCCCTGACTTTTCACCATCAACCATCCCTCTTCGCGCATGGGATGGTTACCCCTTGCAACATCTCAATTTGTTTCTTAATTTCCCCATAGCCATTTCTAGCAAGCAGCTCATGACCAATATCAAAGTTATCAATGCCCCTCTTGATTATAAAATATTTCTTGGTTGTAGCTTAATGTATGCTATGAAATCAGTCTCATCCTTTTTCTTTCATAATATGAGCTTTTCCCATAATGGAAATAAAATCACCATTGAGAAGCTTACTTACTACAACCCTCAATCACATATATCTCCTCAAAAAGTCATTTCATTGGTGACAGAACATAAGGCCACATCTACCTTCACTGATTCCCCTCTGAAGTATATAAAGATTCCACATTGCTTGGGGCTTATTATGGCCCACCACCTCTTCCTAGTATGCCTAGATCTTCAAGTGCCTTCATGTTGCAAGAATCACAGTCCAATAAAAAGAACTTTGGTATGTCTTCCCAACATCTAGCTTCCTAGCAATTTGTTTCTCAAGACAACACTGGTCCTTCAGGAATAATTCCTCTAGGCCATTTTCCTTCAGAAGGATTTTCTTTGGGCCATCCTCCCTTAGGAGGATCTCCTCCATGTCATTATGCCTTTGGTCATTTAACTTTCTTATTCCTTCCACCAAGAATATTTTCTACTCATGTAATGGCTATGTTGAGCCTTCCTAACATGACTTTGGGGATCCAAATTTAGCATATTGATCCTCCTGCAAACACTTCTTCTCACCAACTCAAACCTTTAATGGATTTGACTTTGGTACAACCCGTTTCTACCACCACTACCTTTACTTTAGTTCCACAACAACCTCGACAAGGAGTCACTCCTGTTGCAAGGACAAGGACAAGGACAACCCAAGTGGGAACCACTCCTACTAAACCACTGAAGCCTACCCATCCATATTATTTGTGTGATTTTCATGGTCATTCCACTAACAATTTCCCTGATCTTACCCATATTAAGAGCATGTTTTTAGAACTTGACATTCAACCCAACCTTAATGTCCCTGAGGTACAAGTCACCTTAATTGAGTCCACCAAGAAGAATAAATTGTTATGCACAAACCATCCTTGTGATTTGTGCGATATGTATGGAAATTAGTCTCATCATTTTCCTCATCTAGACATATTTCATGGTACACTTCATTTTCTTCGTGAACTAGATACCTCTCGTAGTGACTGTCCTCCTTCTCTACCTACGGATCCTGGTAACATTTATTTGCTAGGATAGGAGGCTTCCCAACCCACCATCATGATCCCCCCTTCTAATTTCCAAATGATGGATAATTCCATATCTATCCTATACCTATAATAATCCATGAGATCGAATTATTCAGGTTCCCTATGAGGTCCCAAATGTGATTTTTTAGAACCATCTTCTGAAGCCACTTTGGTCTCACCATCAGTGGATTTTAAATCCACTAGCCATTTGTATCCCCTTCCTGAAAATGCTTATGTGAACCATTTTTCCCATGATTATGATTAGCTCAATCACCCCTTACTTTGAACCCAAGAATTGGAACCACATCCACCTTGTGGCTATTACATTTCCACACAGTGTTTAGATAAGGTGGCATCTACTTTTGAGAGTCTAGGAGAAGAAATTCTCCCCAACAATCCTAGTGTGTCTGGTATGTTAATTCTAGTATCATTATTATTCCCCATGTTGAAGAAATTCTAAAGTCCCATATCACTCTAGATCGCCCTAGGGATGATCCACTTCATCATTCTTGCATCTTACATCAACAACCCTATCCCTTTGACATTGTTTCTGTCCAACCACAATGTTGTTTAGGTGAGCATCAATTAATTGTATCCAAATTCACTCTTTTGTATGGTGACACCATGTATGAAAACCCAAAAATTAAGTCCATTTGACTCATATATGCAGTACTAGGTGATATTGGAAGTCCACCATTTCCTTTCTCCTAGTGTATTCATTCAATTTTCCCATAAGAATACAACCATAAGAAACAAATAACGACACCACAATATCATGCATAATCATATTATGCATCCAAATATCCATAACATGTGTTTAGATTCCATTATTCTACATACATATGAAATGTCCAGAGCATGTTATAACCATACATAAAAAACTGGGGGGCACCTATGCTCCTATATCTACTCATCATCCTCTAGAGGATCTGATGCCAGTAGGGTTAGATGCTCGAATCCATTATTTGAATACTTTCAACAAAATGTAACTCCATAAACTCATCAAGATTTCTCCCTCAAGGTTTGTTTGCTACAAGCTCGCCAAGTTTTAGGGCTTCCTCCCTCTCTCCAAATTCTCCAACAAGACAATGCATAAATGAATTGGAATTGGGGGCAAGAAGCCCTTTATAGGAAAAACCCTATTTTTTCCCTTGGAAATTCACAGAAAACTATATCTCAGTTTGACAAACCATTGACATCATTGGAAAGCTCTCACCAACTTCTATAACGGGTCTTCCTTCACTTTTGATAATTTAAAACTTTGTGAGGAATCCATTTTTTCCATGAGGTCTCACTTTGCCACTTATTAAAATCGAATATCTCCATATGAGTCACTTGTACTCTAAAACCACTTTGCATTTCCACCTATCGAATTATATGTAGATTTTCATTGTGAGTAACCACTATTTGTTCATGTTTTTACTCTCCCCTTTAGGCCTTTCCTATGTGGCAGCATCATGGAGTCACAGCTGTTCGGAGCATCAGAGATGAGTCACCCTTATATTCAAAAAGTCTGTTTACCATCCCATTGAATATTTTTATATTATATTATTGCTTTGTGTGTCACATTCATCCTGTCTTGCTCACATTTTGCCTCCAACTATCCTGATCTGTCTTTGAAAAGTCTCCATCGAAGTAATTGACCATCCCCTCTGGAATCATGTTAGTTGCTACTAGGTCATCCTTGCATATTATGCTTTGACAGGGGAATTCATTAGTCCACCATTTCCATTATTTCCCCATCATCATGCCTGGTGGTAGCCTCTATAAGTCACATTACTATGATCCTCGTGCCTTTGTTGAGGACTTCTCTTTGCCTCAACTTTGGTGGGCCCTCTTTTGTCGAATTCAACACATGTAATTTGGGAGAGTGGTCTAGAGGGAGGTGTACCTTGGTTCCAAAATTCATCATTGTTTTGGTGCCTCAGATCAAGAAAACAGAGTCAACATTTCCCTTTGAATTTGTTGTTTCTCATGTGCTCAACTCCAATTCATTATCACACAATCGAGAATTGTACACTTGATGGTCCAATGGTTCAACAAATTTTCCCAACATTCTTCAGATGTGTGTGAGATTTTCCATACCTCATGAGGGGGTGGCCCTTCAAGTAACCCCCCACATGTTCGGATGTCACCAGATCATGATCTAGCCTCAAATGCAGTTTCGTAGATTTGACTTGCTTGGTTTCTAGCGATAGCATAGCCCACAAAATTCACCTCTCTTTCTTATGGTCCATTCAAATCTTTAGAGCCCCTTTCTATTTAACAAGGATTTTTTGGTTGTGACCTTCCCGTCATATCACCTTGGGGGAATCACATCCTATGTACCTCATTCAACAGATTTCATTATATTAGTCCTGGCCTCTATCTTCGAGGAAACTATGTATATGGGACTCCGTTGAAAAAAAAACTATGTATATGGGAATCATTATAACATTGTATTAATTTTTATCCCATTGATGCTATCATATCATGTATCATATACTATATTGCTCAAACCCACATTTTTGGGCACACCATTATCATTTGTACTTAGTTATCTCAGTTGGTATGGGTACGCAAGGGATATTCACAATGGAATATTCTAGCAACTGATAGTACACTGCCCCTCCATCTGATCTCAACGAGGTCTCTGTCTAAACTGATATGCATGAATTATTTATGAGAGAATATTCAGTTATCTGAAGTGCAGCAGTTACATGCATGCATGCATTAACTAACTGAACTCACAATTAATTCAACAAACTGTTTGAATTAATCTAACTGAACTTGACTCAGTTAACTGAGCCAACTAATTGCAACTCAATATTACAACTCACCCTTATCTCTTTAACTAATGGATAAACTCCTCAATCAATGGAGAAACTGTTGCATGTCCTCACATAGACTTCATGTTTGATTTTCTACAACTAATTAACTCAAGGTGAATTAATTAATTATTTTACAAACAACTGCTAAGATCAAATTCGAATTTTACTTCTCTATTTTAGTTAAGGGACTAACTAAAATAGGAAGGTATCCTGAAATGCTATTTATAGCAGCACTAAATTTAGCACTTCTATATTTAGCATTTCTTGTTGCTATTTTCAACACTCCCTCTCAACAAGAAAGGGATTATCAGTAACCCCAATGCTGTCTCTGTGGAACTCGAACTTGCATTTTGACAATGCCTTCGTCAAAATATTTTCATCTTGTTCCTCGGTCGAAACATACAACAACAACATGATCCTCTTGACCACATAGTCTCGAAGATGGTGATACCGTATATCAATGTGCTTGGACCTGTCATGAAAAGATGGATTCTTAGAGAGTTTGATACAACTCTGATTATCGCAGTAGATCATGGTTGGATCCATCCTCTGACCAAAAAATCCCACTAGAATCTTCCACATCCAAATGGCCTCACATGTAGCCTGACTAGCAGCCATGTATTCAACCTCTGTTAAGCTAAGTGCAACTAACCTCTATTTCCTGCTGTACTAGGAAACTGCAGCTGAACCAAGGTTGAAGATTCCTCCATAAGAGCTCTTCTGGTCTGATGAAATCCCTACCCAATCCACATCTGTGAAGCCCTGAAGCTTCACTCTCTCTGTTCGTCTGTACCAAAATCCGAACTGAGATGTGCCTCTGAGGTATATTAGCACATGCTTCACTGCCTTCCAAAATAGATTGGTAGGCTGAACCATAGCTTGACTCAGCTGGTTCACCACAAAGCATAAGTTGGGTCGTGTGTTCACCAGATACATAAGTGAACCCACAAGTTGCTGATAAATAGTAGTGGCTACTACCTCACCTGAAGTAGCATCCTCCTTCCTCCAGTTCCTAGCTAGAGGAGTTTGCATGGGCTTGCAGTTCTCCATGTGAAAGCACCTGAGTATCTCATACTTGCCTTGAGACACAAATACTTCACCATATTTCTGCCACACCTACATGCCTAGAAAGTAGTGCATAAGACCCATGTCTTTCATTTCGAACTCTCTTGCAAGGTCCTCCTTGCAAGACTGTATCAACTGATCATCACCTATCAAAATTAGATCATCGAGATAAAGAACAATGATCAATGGTTTACCTTCTACCATGATGTGGTAAAGGTTTGCATTTGCTTCACTCTTGGTGAAGCCCAACCCGGTGATATAGCTGTTGATCCTGGTGTACCAAGCACGGGGTGCTTGCTTCAGCCCATACAAATCCCTCTTGAGTCGGCACACATGCGACTCATAATCGAAGGTCTCGAGACCCTTTGGATGCTTAATGTACACCTTCTCCTCAATCTTGCCATTGAGGAATGTTGTCTTCATGTCCATTTGGTGGATCTTCCACCCCATTTGAGCTGATAGTGCTAACACCGATCTAATCGATGAGTACCTTGCTATGGGAGAAAAATTCTCATCGTAGTCAATCCCCTCAACCTGTGAGAAACCCCAGGCAACAAACATTGCCTTATGTTTCTCAACACTGCCATTAACTGCCTGCTTTACCTTGTAAAGCCATCTGGAACTCACCACTGACTTGCCCTAAGGTCTTGGGACAACATCCCACACACTGTTCTGAATGATAGAGTCATACTTCTCTACCATTCCATCAATCTAGACTGGTTGCTACATTGCTTCCTCGAATGAAGAAGGTTTGGTATCTACACACTCCCCAACCAGGGCCATGTACCCAGTGTACCTCTCAGGCGACTTCCTTTGTCTGCACTGAGAAGATAGCTGTCCCACATTCACTTGAGCATCTAGCATCAACCTGTCAGCTTCCCTTGAGCGTTTCCACCCATCTATGGAAGTCTCAGCATGAGTGGATGTCTCCACTCCTAGATCCTCTACATGCGGCTGCTCCGCATTAATCTAAGGCTTCTCCTCCTTAAGAACTGAAAGTTCCTTCTTTACATCCAACTTGAGCTCCCTCTCAAGTGATAATCGCATGGCTTTTTGCTCAACGAACTTCAAATCCCTGCGTACCGCTGTCCTATGACTGGTAGGCAAGTACACCCGATAGTTGTGGGGTGTATCCGTGTACCCCACAAGTATTCCCAACTCAGCTGTTGGATCCAACTTCTTCGAGGCATCTTTGGTCACATGACAATAAACTGATGATCCAACGATTCAGAAGTGACTCACATCTGGCCGCTTCCCAAAAAGTGCCTCCATAGGTGTCTTCATTCCCAGTATATGGTGTGAGATTCTGTTCTGCAAGTATACTGCTATATTGCATGCCTCAGCTGACAAATGCAGTGGTAGGCTCTGGGCATGCAATATTGCTTGAGCTGCTCCCATAATCGATCTGTTCTTCCTTTCAGCCACCCCATTCTGCTGTGGTTTATGGGGTGCTGTCAATTCTCGTTTAATTTCTTCTGCAGTGCAAAAGTCTTTAAACTGTTGGGAGACATACTCTCCACCATTGTTGCTACGCAAGGCTTTTATTTTCTTTCCAGATTCTTTGTCTGCCAAGGCGTTAAACTCAAAAAACCTCAAGAAGGTCTAATCCTTCTTTTGCATAAAGTAGATCCAGCATCTACGAGAAAAATCATCAATAAAAATAACAAAGTACCTTTGTTTAGCAGTGGACGCTATAGAGAAAGGTCCACAAACATCTGAGTGAACTTGCTCCAGGATTGCTTCAGCTCTACTGTTTCGATCTGGAAAGGAAGATTTCACATACTTACCCAAGGTACAACCTTTACATGTATTCGTCTGCTCAAGTTTTCCCTTGGGTAATACGGTAGAAATCTGTTGCATGATCTTCAGGGTTCCATGGTGCAAGTGGCCCAGTCTTCTATGCCATAGCTTGCCAACATCTTGGCTCTGCACCATCTCAGCTTTGGAACTCAATGCATCACAATCATCTACCTCCAGCTTATAGAGATTCTTTACTCAAATCCCAATTCGCTTTGTCTGTCCAGTACCGATATGCCTCAGGAATACCTTTCCTTTACTAAAGACTACCTCATAGCCTTTATTTTCTAGCATAGTGATAGACACAAGATTCTTCTTCAGACCTGATACATACTTTACATCAATCAGGGTGAGGGGAGCTCCATGCTCCCTTTGAAACACAACCGTACCTTCACCTGAAACACAATACTTTCCATCATCGCCCATCTCGATCCGCACCTGGAGATCCTTCTCCTTCAAGGTACTGAAAAGATTCTTGTCACTTGACATGTGGAATGAAGCTCCACTATCCAGGTACCACACACATCCCACCATGGATGAAACCATGCAGGCGATGCGCAAGAAATCCAAATCAAACTGTGAGGCCAATGCCTCACCATCAGATCCCTTTGAGGAACCCTTCTTGGATTTCTTCTGTGGACAATTTGTAACATAATGGCCCACTTCATGACAATGAAAGCATCCCATTTTCGATTTGTCAAACTTCTTCCCATTGTGGGAAGAACCGGATTTAGAATGAGATGCCTTCCCTTTCCCTTTCCTCACCTTACTCGCTAAGGCTAGATTTTCTTCATCATCTTGCTTTGATGAAGATCCATCTTTGGTTCTTCTTCTTATCTCCTCCTGCATCAGATCCGACCAAAGTCTTTCCCAATCTGGCAATTTATCTCTTCCATTTACCGAGTCTTGGTAGCTATGCCAGCTCTTAGGAAGATCGAGGAGAGCAAGACACACCATTTCATCATCGGCTGTCGTGATCCCTAAACTTCCAAGCTCATCCCTGTAGGTGGTGAGCTTGTTCAAATATGTAGAGATCGTGTCACCCTTTTCACACTTGATTTTCCGAAGCTTGTCTTTTAGCGCCGACTTCCTTTGATCGTTGTCATTCTGATATAGATCTTTCAATGTTTTCCACATTGAAAATGGTGTTTCCTTCCCATGGAGACTCAAGACTTTATGGTCTCGAACTCCCTCAAAAGGATTCTCCTTGCTCTAGCCACAAATTTCTTCCATTCTACCAATTAAGTAGCATCAGTCGGCTTGGGGACTTCTTGATCAATGAAGTATTTTAGACCGTTATCCTCTAATACTGCTTCCATGTGATCCTTCCAGGCTATATAATTCATGTTTCCATCAAGGGCATACTCGAGTCTTAAACCGCTGAACGTCATTGGTGAAATTGAGATGTGATAAGAACTTGATTTCTATCTTCAGGAACCTCAAACTTGGAACTTCTCCCTTCTTGTATACTATTCTTTGCTTTGATCACCTTTGCTCCGATACCATGTAGAAATTCCCAATGTAGATCAACAAATTATGCAATATATCAAATCAAAATACAAGATCTACTTCTACAACAAACTTTGCGAAAGCTTAATTGAATATGAGCAAGATCAATGAGAACACATATAACTGAGAAATGAGAAATCAATCACACATAACACAAAAGAAATAACCTGGGGAAAGCCTCAGCCTAAAACCCCAATCTCTGCATTATCATACAAGTGGAAATATGTTCAAGTTACAAAAAGAATCAACTCTCAAGCTATCCTGCTCTCTCTGCAATCAAAAAATACAACTCATAGAATGAATAGACACAATATATGTCCTCCTCAAGCCCTCCAAGCCTCCTATTTCCTTGTGCAGTTTTTCTTGGGGTCCAATGATGTCACATGTGTGAATTGGCCTCATCACACTCATAAAACCTGAAGAAGTAATTGCCCAATCCCTAAGGAGATAATTCCTTCTGCATGCAAGAGATATTCGAAATGGAATATTCTAGCAACTGATAGTACCCTACCCCTCCATCTCATCTCAACTGGGTCTCTATCTGAACTAATATGCATGAGTTATTTATGAGAGAATATTCAGTTATCTGAAGTGCAACAGTTACATGCATGTTGTATATCTAACCCAGAAATATATGAGAATACAAATAAACCCAAGAACAACAAGATAGAAATAGATAGAAATGATTCTTTATTGATAAAATCCTTAAGGTAGGGTAACACCATACATTCACTCCTTAAGGAAGGAGAATACTCCACAAGCCATATGCTTGTTCATACAATAATTTTTCTCTTCATATCCCTCCATGTGGCGTCTCTAGCCTCTATATAGGCCTCATACATACAATACCATGCATCATTACCATGGTTTCCTCATACCATCAACTAATACCATGGGCCCCTTACATTATTATCAACTACTTGTGGTCCCTTACATGACATGGGTTAACCACCTTATTTATTACTATGGCCCATCCCATTATTACATTATTACCTTGGGTACCTCCCTCGGTACCCCATATTACCCCCCCTAGGTATATAACATTCCACCCCCCTTAGCATGTTTCGTCCCCGAAACATGGGAAGAACACAAATAATAAGATCTACTCAAAAGAGTAGTCCACTGATACCATGCACGTGCATCTAGCCATCCAAGAGAAAGGTGAACCCTCGATCTCGCTGGTGCCT
>APFE031410474.1:0-50587 GCA_000404065.3 Pinus taeda | reverse complement strand
TATTTTAGTTCAGGGACTAACTAAAATAGGAAGGTATCCCGAAATGCTATTTATAGCAGTACTAAATTTAGCACTTCTATATTTAGCATTTTTTGTTGCTATTTTCAACACTCAATAAGTCATTATTTTTGAGTTAGTTTACTAAATTTGATCATTTCAAATAATCTCTCCCTTTCTAAAATATAATAAAATATTCCTAATGGCTAGACCTTTTTTTTTGTAATCTTAACAATACCTTTCATTCATTCATCTATAAATAGGCAGGTTACAAATATGTAAGCCATTCGGTGGCCTCAACTTGCCCAGTTGGAGAGCAGGTCTGTTGGCCACTGAATCACATTATAAGCCATCCAAAACATAAATAGTTTGTATATTCAACCAAGCCTTCTCAGGCTGATAATCTGGAAACCAACTAGTAAGCATAACATTGAAAACATAAATTCTACCTGACATATACAACCAAAATTAATCCAAAATTAACAAGCATAACTTCGACCAACTAATCATTTGATGATTCTAACAGAGCAGGACCTTTAGCACTTGATTCTAACAATTTAGATTTTGGCAGACATGGGATATGCCGCTCAATGTAGCCCATGCAAGCATTCTGATTATGCAACTAAAGTTGAATAAGTTGGAGCTCTTTTTTAATGTCTCGAAGGCCCGAATCAAGCTTATTTTGCATTACTGTCTTGGTGGTCGCAACCATTTCTTTGGACACTATGCATTTCATTAACGAATAGAGATGGATGGACTGTCTAAACAGGGTGAGATGATCGTGACTGTACCCAAGGTTTGTGATTATCTCCCCCCAATCATTGGAGGGTGGTTCGAGCTTAGATTTCAAATTCAACTCTGCCTCCCACGTTGCGATTAGTTTTTTCACTTACACCGGGGTCCCTTCGCAATATGCTTGAATTGTTGAATGAAAAATCTCAGATTTTGTTTTCCAACCCCTTTGCCGCACAATTCGATTGGAAGAAAAACCAACTTATTTACGTTTGCCTTCCTGGTGTCTGCGACCCCTTCCACCTCGGTCTGAGGCTCCATCGCGAGGCTGAGACTTCACCATATCTGCCAAGGCTGGGTCCCCTTTCTTCATCCTTATCCCACATTCCTTCTCTCGTAAACCAACCCACTGTACAAAGGCTAGAAGTGGATACAACTTAGGCGGACTTGGAATATAATTTTTACAGAGAACCACCCGAAAGGCAAGCATTAACTTAATGTATGACCAAAAAAACAATTGAAACGCTAGATGATGCTGCATCGTTTTAGAATTCCACCACCCGAGCTAGCAAACATACATAAACAATAACCATTTGGGAGTGGGAGGCACCATCAGAATAAGAATTGTGTCCCCCATCCACCCCTGAGCACTGAATCCGTATACTCGGCCTTGATCATTTACCAGAACCCTTACTCTCCACAGGGCTTGCCCAAACAATTCAAGCTTAAAACTGGGAACCAAATTATCAACATTCAGAGGAAACATTATGAGAAAAAACCGAAAACCAGTAAACATGCCCATGCGAGAAAGGATGTTGCCAAAAAGATAGAAATTGACATTACATAGTCGAGAAGGCCACTATTGCAAGTCACAAAAATTTCTAATTTAACTAGTGTTTCCTTTCCCCTCCATACATGAGGCTTGTCATGAGTAGCATCCCCCAACCTAGGATATAGAGATAGCATTATAACATACCAAACTTTATACACCAACCTCAAACAAAGATAGGCAACAACTGGGTATACCTCTTGCGTTCCCGATGCTACGAACCTGTAAAAATCAAACTTAGGTTCCTTAAGAAGCTGAGGACCCCATTTTATATTCTAGACAGATGGTCTTAACTCCACCTCCGCTCCCACCACCTATAGGCTCTAAGGGTTACCAACCTTCACGTCATGGATCTGCCATGATCTGTGACACTTCATCTTATCACATTGATTAAGCATGTGAGGACATGGGGGATACCACCCATTGTCCCAAACCAATAAAGGCTTTGTCATATCAATCAAACCCAAGCGGGCCTCAAACTGTTTTGCACCTTGATCAGGGACTAATGGCTAGATCTTGATTTGGTCTAACATTTTTTTATTATTTTTCTAGATCTAGATCTATCCTATTAGTTTATTATAAACATAGAGGATTTCTTCTCATTTTACACATGACCACTTCATTGTCCTCGTTATCATCCTGTGACATTTGAGCTTCCACTTTTGAGTTCAAGCCACTGTTATTTCCATTTTCCCATTGCATCCATTAGGGGAGAGAGAGAGAGAGTTGAAGCTAAAGTGTAGGGTAGAAAATGACCCATCTCATGGAGGCGGATTTTGTAGAACCGAGTTTGCATATTATCCTTACTAGGTGTAATCTGTTGTATTTTGAATAATAAAATCATTTTATTATCTATTGGGCCTATTTCATTCTATACGCTGTGATTTGTTGTTTTATTTGCATTTCATATTTTCTGTAGGGTTTCTAATGTTTGTTTTGTAGGCGTAAATATAAATAACAATCATTATCCATTGTTGTTAGGGCTATTTATCCCCAGTAGATTAAGTGAGGAATTTTGGTACAACTGCTAAGAATTTTCACACTAACACCTTTAATCATCTATTTCTAATTTCCTCATGTTTTTCACAGCTTTCATATTATTCTCAATTTATTTGTTACATTTGAGAGAATGCCTAGAGGTTGAATGTATGAATTTACTATCCTAAATTTTTGAGAGGTTGATCAAAATATTAAGTTAATATCTTCAAATTTCAAGATTAATTGGTGCATTAGCGTAGTTCCCTAGCCAGGAACGTCTCGAGGAACAACATCAAATTGGCATCATTGTAGGGGAACAAATATTCAAGGAGTTTTTCCTTGGATAAATCGATATATACCTTTATGTTGTTGGTGAACAAGCAAAAGGTTGGCTAATTTTTTTCACTTGTAAAACTCCACAACTTCAGTCTTAACATCCAAAAAAAGGCATACTAGGGAAAATCCAAATTTTGAGGAAATTCCATTTTTTTCTAATATGGAGAAATTTATAACTCAAGAAATATCCATGAAAAACAAGCTTTATCATCCTTAGGTAATCTCCCATAATCTATAGTTTCATTTCAAGAAGTTGAGGTAGAGGAAGAGCTTCTTGATTAACTTTCTTTTTTTCTAAACAATCATTTGACATTTTAAAAGAAAAACAAGGGCCATCATCAATATTTTCACAAGAATCTCTTATACTTTTTTTTGAAGGTATAAAACCCTTATAAAAATATTTTTATAATCTAATTTCTCTTGAAGTTAAGAAAGTAATTTTAGATTATCTTTTGGTTGAAAACATTCTTGGAGGAGGAAATGTTCTAGGAGGAGGAGAGGGAGGGATAAATATTCCACAAATGAATATTCCTCAAAATCCCCCAAAAGTAACTGCTTGGGTGGCTACATAGTAGGTTCTTCTTTCACTTCTACCAAATATGTATAATTTCCTATAATATTAATGGGAAAATAAAGTAACAAATTAAGATCACTTTTCACTCGTTCAAAATTTTGCTCACAACATGAATATATAGCATGAAGGCATTTATATGCTAATATGTATTCAATCTATGAGGGGTGATGTAAGAAGGTGGTTAAAACAATTACTTATAAATTCAATTGACTCTCGGGAGGCACTAGAAGATACATTTATGAGAAAATGGGGAGAAAAGAGGAGTTGCCTTTATTATCCTATAGAGTGTGCAACCTAAAAAAATAAAATGGTGAATATGTGTAGAATTTACTTAAATGTTTAATAAAGCTTACAATAAAATACTTGATTACATTAAACCTTATGAATCAATTTCTAAGATAACATTTCCAGCAGTTTTTTATTTTTATTTTTCTTTCATGTTGAGAGAGAGAAGACCTGGAACCCTAGTTGGTGTGAAGTACGATGTTATGAAAATCAAAGAAAATATGTCTACATCAAGAAAAATTAGAGTCATAGAAGATCCTAGAGAAAGGAGAAAGAAAAAATAGGAGTTTGGTCCTTCAACTTCAAATAAGGATTCTCAAGAATACGATATTGATGAAATGTCAATAATGATTAGGAACTTATCAAACAAGCTTATCCAAAATGGAATTCAAAGGGAGGAATCCTCTTAGACCAACATAAAAAGCAAGAAATAAAATCCTAATTAATTCATAAGACCTTTCAATCCACAAATTTTACAAGGGGAAAGGAAAAATGTAGAACAATTTATTCAACCTCCATTCATAGATACAATGGTAGATGAATTTCTTGAGGAAGAATATATCAAGCTAGAAGAAGAATTCCATTACATTGAAGATAATCCTTCATCAATTCCTGTAACTTAAGGTGAATATGAACAATATTCAATCTTCAACCAATTTTTTTGAGAACATAATAACAATAAGGTTGGATTATATTCACAATATAAACTCTTTTAGATATCCTCCAAGAAAATTTTCACAAGAAGTATGATTTTAGGCCAAGACCAATATATTTAAATAAGCAAATAAATCAAAGAAAACTTTTGCTAAGCATTGAAAAGATAAAGGGAAATAAAAGGAGCCATCTTCCTTAAAATAATATCAACATGGATCTGAAGGTAATAATGACGATATAGAGCTAGACCAAGCATCAAGTTCTTCCAGCCTAGAAAAGGAGCTTGAGAAAATTAAAATTTCACTTTCTCTTTCTGAATTGACCACATATGTCAAAGGTTATTTAATGGCCAAGTGTGATAATTCAACAAGATATTCTTAATTTACAAGATGAACATGCTTCAGTGGTGTTTGGACCACATGTGGAGGAAAGAGGGGATCCAATGGCACCATTTTATATTACTTGTAATATTCATGAACACATGCTACATAATTTCATGCTGGACTCTAGGGCTTGTCACAATCTAATACCTCAGGTAATAATGAAGAACTTGTGGTTGGAAACCATAAAACCCTATCATGATTTGTATTCCTTTGACTCAAGGAAGGTAAAGTGTAAAGGACTGATTAAGGACTTGGTTGTAACTATAGCTCAACCACCAATAAAAAGCATTGATATGAATATAGTAGTTGCAAATATATTAGAAAAAGTTGGCATGTTATTATTAAAGTAACAGGGGATGAAACCTGGAGGAACTTTGAAAATGGATATGATATATGCCATAGTTCAATTTTTCAGAGGAGAGAATATAATATTATATAGAGAGACAAAATTTTCTTATATAGTTAGTGATTCAAAAAATCCAGGTAATATTCTTGTATATAGCCTTGACCAAGATTTAGGATGTTGTATATTATCAATAAACAATGAGATAGAAACATATAAAATTATTGAGAATTTATTTGCAAGCCAAGATATAAATATTGAAAGAAATGACATGGAAGATGTAATTAAATGGGGCATGTTTGAAGGATGATTTAGGCACAAGTTCTTTCTTGATCTTACAAATTGGAGTTTGAAACTACTAATAATGTTGAAGAATATGAGGCCTTGATTCTCGGTTTAGAAGCTATAAAGAAATTGAAGATGCAAAATATTTCAGTATTTCGGGATTGGGAGATAGTGTTTTAACAAGTTAGGGGTCCTTTTCAAACCAATCATCCTATATTAAGGCCACAAATAAATCAAATATGGGATCTTGTTAAAAATTTCTTTCAAGGTTTCAATATAAATTCAATTCCAAGAGATCAAAATCAACAAGTATGCTCTTTGACAATATCAACTATCACTTTAAAACCACATGCATGACCATAGTTAAGGAATGAAGTTGAAATGAGATGTATACCCTTTATTCCTGATAATATCAAATATTTACGAGTTAAGGATTATGTGATGTGAATAGTTTGATTCTTCTCGATCCATCACAATGTGTTATTTTGAGTCAATGTTAGCAAGTATTTGAAGATGAGAAAATGATTAAAGATACTTGGAATTGTTAAATGAATTTTCTGCCACTTATATTTGATCAACAACAATAAGAGCATGGATTGGAATAAGAATACTACAAGCTTGAATGGATAAATGTGAGAGCCAACCATGAAATCATGCATTAAATAACAATCTGATTCCAAAATGTTTAGTACCTCTTGAAAAATTGTTTGATAATAATCATGTGGATACAATACCATCTATATGTTCACAAACAAAAGAGGCAGAGAACTACAATATTATAACTAAGGATGAACCCAAATTCATCAAGCTTTCAAAATCCCTCTTCGTTGATATGAAGAAAATATATGTAGATCTACATAGATCTATTCAAGGAATGTGTTGATGTGTTTGCTTGAAGATATGAAGATTCTAAGAAAATATGTCCCTATTATTATTCAACATAAAATACCTTTAAGCATAGAATCAAGACCTTTTAAACAAAAATTAAGCCCATTCAATCCTATTATTCAACCAAAAATAGAAAAAGAAATAAAGAAGTTTGTGGATGCAAAAATTATAGTTCCTCTAAGGTATTAAAAAAGTGTAGCAAATTTAATTGTTGTTAAGAAGAAAACTACGGAAATAAGACATGGTTTGGATTTTGAGAATCTAAAGAAATTTTATTTAAAAGATAATTATCCCCTTCCAAAAATGGATCACATTTTGCAAAAGGTAGTTGGATAATATAGAATTCCAATTATTAAAGGATTTTTACGTTATTAGTTGTTGGTAGTCTAGGAGGATGATAAATCTAAAACTAGTTTTATTACACCTTGGGGTACATTCATGTATGCAAAAATGCCTTTTTGGGTCGATGAATGAATGGGTGAAATTCCAAAGAGCCATGGACTTAGCTTTCATTGGAGAAATAGATGAAATTTTTGGTGTTTATTTAGATGAATTAACATTTTTTTTTACTTCAAATTTAGAGCACTTAAGGAATTTACACCAAACATTCCAAAAATGTAGAAGATTTGGTGTTTTTTTAAACACAAAAAAATTGCATTCTGCAATGAAGGAAGGAAAGTTTCTAGGCCACTTTGTCTCAAGAGGTGTAAAAATTGATCCTATTAGAGTTGAAGCAACCAACATTATTGATCTGCCTAGAAAGAAAAAAGAATTTTAATCTTTTTTGGGTAAAATTAATTTCTTAAGGAGATTCATTTCCATATTTTGAAAAATAGTTAGAGACATAACTGACACATTGAAAAAGTATCATGATGTTAAATGGTCTACAGAAGCTAGGAATTACTTTGACCAAATTAGAAGGACTTTGGATGAAGCACCTATATTAGCAAGTCCAATTACACCAAGAAATTTATTATTTTTTCCTCTGCTTCTAGGAATACTATTGCAATTGTCTTATTACAGAAGAATAATGCAGAGTTTGAATAGCCAATAGCACTCCTTAGCAAGGCTTAAAGAGATGTAGAGTTCAAGCATGATATTTTGGGAAATAGGTTGGCACTAGTAAAGGGTTTGAAGTAATTTAGAGCTTATGTTTTACATTCTAAAATTGTTTCATATGTGCCTAACAATATTGTCAAGAATATTCTTTTTCAATTAGATAGTGATGGAAAAGGAGGAAGGTAGATAACCAAAGATTCAAAAAATTGACCTTGAAATTAAGCCCACCAAGTTAACTAAAGGTCAAGGATTGGAAAAGCTATTGGTTGTATCAAATTGCGGAGTTTTGGGAATCTTGTTTTACAAGTTTTAGGAGATCTTGTTGTTCTGGGAATAAGTCCCCTAGGGCTTTGGGTCAGAACCCCAACAGAGGAAGAGTAATCTACAGTAAGAAACACACATACAACTCAGAAAATGTGATTAAGTAAACAAACTATACGAGGATGAACATACCCGGATGTCCTTCGTTTGGGTAGTTCCAGCCAGGGTTCAAACCCTCTGCAACTCTTGATGATCTTCGTATCTGCAAATCAACCAATACGAATACACATAACAACATATAGATAAAACATTTTAATGAAATCAACTTTACATCATATAAGTAAATCGTTAGTTATCAAAATAATCATTCATACATGAACCATAACAATAACATCTGATGCATAAACAAAGTTGATCTTAGGGACAAGACATCATTTCTTTTTATTGTAGAAAACTGTAATAAACATGGAAAGAGTTCACCCGAGTCTTCCTCTTGTAGCTCCAAGCGAAACCATCCTCCAGGTCCATCCAGTCCCAGTCTTCAACAACCTCCTTCCATAACCAATACCATGATATCTCAAGAAAGTAGGAGAATATCAACACTCAAGGAAACACGGGTTTCCTAAACTTGGGGAAGTGCTTGAAGCATAGGGATACTTCAGACTTGATGAGGGGATAATCTCAGTATAGTAATTCTATCTCTTCTCTTCTCCTTAAGGCCTTCCCATAGAAGTCTATTTATACTTCTCCCAAATTATTTTGTTAGTTGGGAAAGAGTTGGAAACAGTTAGGCCATGGGCACTAGGAGGTAATTAACAGGTAAAACCTATGAACTCCGCCCATAGTTAAGGAAATTTAATTATTTTACGTGTTTTAACACATATACACGGGTTGGGTATTGACTAACCCACGTGTACACGCTTTTACCACAGGGAAAATTAACGTACAGGGAGTAAAACACTGTTTTTAAAATATTTGGACCAAGTTTGGAAGGAGGGGTTACCCTAGGCCATAAACCAAGAATCACAAATACCAAGAGTGATATTTGGAGCTATAACAGATGCCCTCCAATATATGAGGTCAAAAGGGGTACATGATGGCCGAAATGTATTAAGTATATGGAAAGGAAACCTATAAAAAACTGAGAAGGACTTCACCAGATTTTAGCTTGCCAAGCCATCAAAAAGAAGATCAGAAAGAAACAACTGTTTGAGGTAGGCATACCCATGCTCAAAGAAAGTAAAGCATGTCCACATATCAAGTACAAGCGGGTCCACTATGTATGAAAGTATAAAAGACTGAAAGTATACAATGGATCATCTGATCGTGAGCGAACAAGTACATGTCTGAACATCACATATATAAGAAGATGACCAATGAAGCTGATCACTGATGTCAAAAACTGATCCCAATAGTACCAAATGAACATGATGGAATAAGATGATACTACATCACAACTCGAATGCCAACATATAAGATGTCGCTGTGAAGGACTGGAACATATAGTGTGGATGGTGTCAACTAGCAGCAACAAGAGCAACTGACAAGTGAACCAAAGAATGCTAATGCAACCCGAGGTCTTCACCGACCGCCGTGGTACATTTCTACATAATGGGAATAAATGATCCAAAGTCGACCATGTGAGAAATTGTTTGATTACCGGTCATTGATGTATACTATTAACAAATGCGAGACTACTCACCGATAATGATAATGAGAGTCAAGGTACCCAATACAATCTAACAAGTGTGAATGAATGAGCTGAGGTCAAACACCTGGAAGAATCTACCAATCAGGGGACAATGATGGTTTCCCTCTGTCGATAGTGAAGGATCTGCCACTGATGACTACAAACCCCAAGGTACTGCCAAATGGATTCTAGATCTTTACCCCAGAGAAATGAGTCGTAGTCGATAGGAAAAGATCTGCTAGAAGGAAGGCATTAAGGCATCCTTCATCAATATAGCGTGAGTGTAACCCGCAGGATAGTAATGTGGAAGGAATTGGATGAAAAATGATGTAGTAACCCAACCGAAGTACGTTTCCAGTGTACACAAGATGTAGCTAGCGCACGATAGAAATCCTTTCAACCAACCAATAATGAAAGCTAACACAGAGGTGAGGAATCCACTAATAGGGTCAAATGGAAACCAAGGCACTGCACGAATCCTAATGTGTGATAATGGAAGCTGTTGTCGAGCACAAGGGAAACCACTAAGTCAAAGACCCATGATATTGATCGATGTTGAGCATAAGGTGACCTATCAATCATGAAAATAGGGCCAGGGTACGGCTCTAGGCCTACCCTTAGAGAAATAATACATCGTCGGTAAGGAAAAGACCCACCAATAAGAAGTCAATGGAGAGCTTCTCAAATGGCACGAGCAAAGGACCAATATAACTGATGTGATGACAAACAAGACACTGACAACTAGGGATGGCCGACTGAAAAATAGGTCAAGGGACACCGCATAGAGGCCAACGCAGGATTACTTCCCTTGAAAAAAAGCATGACTCAATGATGACTATGTGGCAGCATATGATAACTCTGTATAAGCTCGTCATGCAGGAGGCACGAACAAACTCTCCATATGATTGGAAGAGATAACCAATCAGAGGAGAAATGACTCAATAACATGGTTAAGGCGTACCTAAGTCAAACTAAATCCTGCCCAAAATGAAGGAGATACTTTCTTTTAAGTGCTTTGTTCAAGGGCGACACAACTAACTCTAGCTGCCAACAATATATGGAAATTTTATCCCGTTCTCGCTCTTTTTTGGAATATATAATTTTTT
The DNA here is from genome assembly GCA_000404065.3 of Pinus taeda. Taxonomy (NCBI): domain Eukaryota; kingdom Viridiplantae; phylum Streptophyta; class Pinopsida; order Pinales; family Pinaceae; genus Pinus; species Pinus taeda. The sequence continues at coordinate 40,187 of APFE031410474.1, read as the reverse complement.
TTGTCTTTTTCTTTAAGCTGGAAAAAGAATAAAAGAATGCTATAGTACAGTGGAAATAACGAGTGTCAGTGAAACATATGATCTAGTTCCTGGGATGGGAACAATCCTATGCTCAATGTAGGGAGGTGAAACTGGTCAAGGACACTCAAAGGGATGTTCCTTCCACGGGTCAAAGTGCGTGTCAAGTTGCAGAAGCTAAGTGATTTTATGGTTGAGTTTGTAGAAGACATGGTCAAATAAGTGGCTTAAACACAAGTCCAAGTGAAGTTGGTTCAAGGCCAGAAGGTGCAAATAGTCAAAATGCAATGCAATAGTACAACCCAACACAAAGGAGCCTCTAGGGTATAAGTCCAGAACAAAGCGAAGAAGTAAAGAGAAATGAGTCTTCAACACACAAGTCATGGTGGGACTAAAGAGGACTCTCGAGCCTAAGAACAAAAAATTAGCATGGGTGCCAAGTGACAACAAGGTACTATCTAGGGCACCCATGATAAGGTAGGCTCTACCACACAAGTCATGATACTTCTAAGCAATGAGAAGGTTCTGCACCATAACTTGGTGGGGTTGATCCTAAGGCCAAAATGGGAAAGGAAACTGATAAGTTCACAATGCAAGTGAAGAAACCTAGCCTATATGCTAGTTTCGAGAACCAATACCTATCAGAATGGATCAACCATAAAAATTTCTAAAGGAGAAACCTTCCAAGTTTTGTAAAAATAGATAGAAACACTAGACAAGAAGTTAATGCATCCCACATATAAACGTCAGATAAAATCTTGTGTTATAGAATACAAAACTTGAAAATGCATACCTTATATATACAATATGGTATAGGGACCCACACAACCTTGTGGCTTACGCATAATAGTTCTTCTAGACAAACCCCTTGCAAGGCTCAGGCCAAGGACTCCTTTGGTGGTCAAAAGTCATGGCTTCAAAGAGTTCCTCTTGTGAAGGAAAATTAAGTTCTGAGAAATCACGAGAACTATAAGGATCAAAAGAGGGAATTAAGGGGTCCCATGTCCCTATAGGAAGAATCTCTCGGTCAACTGTCGAGACCAAATCCCAAGAAGGAGAATAATAGGTAAAAGGATCCTTCTCAGAAGCAATTGAACATTGAGGATTTAATGCCACATAATTCACCCGAGGCGGGGTAGAGTCTACTTGAACACTTGGAACAAACTAAGGGGTATTCTGCAGTAAATTCGAATTAGGGTGGTGATTATCAGATGCAAGCTGATCAATAATGACAATATTCCCTTTATGAGGAAAACACATTACTCGAAAGAGTGAAGACACCACCGCATTCATAGCATATACATAATCACGCCCAAATAGCATATTAAAGTCTAAAGGGCTATCAACCACCATCATATCGATTAAGACAATCTTCCCACCTAAAGTAATCAACAATTGAGGAAGAACACCCATAGATTCACCAAGTCTTCTGTCATAGGCTAACAACTGACTCTAAGCTGTCAACAACTTTGGGGAACCCAAAGCTTTCCAAGTCAAAGAGGATATAATACTTGCAGAGGATCCTTCATCCACCATACATCGATAGACGTTTGTGGAATTAACTCTGACCTTTATTTGAAAAGGTGCAGCAAAAGGAAGACGAGGCTCGACAAGACTATCCCAATCAAAGGTAACACTCTTAGAACTTGGAGGGGGAACATTTGAAGAAACCGAAATGCCCCCTATACCAAAAGACTCTGTACTAGAAATCAAATAGACTCTTTTGTTAGGCATTTCACCCCCCAAAAGAGGAGTGTAATCAGCTAGAGATTGCACTAGCTTTACCATAGTATCAACCAATGGTTGATGGGAGTGATGAGAAACCATATCAGTTCTAGGAGTAGAGGAATTTTCAGAATCAAACCATATCCTTTGTACCTCTGGAACACCAGGGCATAAATGAGTAAGATGGTCTCCCTTGCGTATCTTACAAGTGAACTTAGGTTTAAAACTTCTATGTCCAGGTTTCTTATCAACATCCATTTCACCAACATGACTAGCAGTGGTTTGCGGAGAGTCCCGAACATGACTTGCAGAGGTTAGTGACTCTTTGCTAGTATGACTTGCAGTGACTAGACTTATGCCCCCAACATGACTTGCAAGGGCTGAAGGCTAATCGTCAACATGACTTGCATAGGTTGATGGTGAATTTCTAGTATGACTTGTAGTGACTAGGCTTGAGCCCCCAACATGACTTCCAGTAGCTGAATGCTCATCTTCAACATGACTTGCAGAGGTTGATGATGAATTTCTAGTATGACTTGCAATGACTAGACTTGTGCCCCTAGCATGACTTTCAGCAGTTGAAGGCTCATCTTCAACATGACTAGTAGAGGTTGGTGATGAATGGATAGAATTATTCTTCTTCTTCATCTTCCTCTTTCTCCTCTTTTTAGATCTCTTATTACAAGAAGGAGGATAAAGAGGAATCCTAGATTTCTCTTTGAAAGAAGATGAACAATTAACATCCATGTGATGTCCCTGAAATAAAGCATTCAAATGAGAAGCTTCAAGAGCATTTGGAATATTAAGAGTTGACCACAACCAAATGGGTAGTCCAACATTCAATCCAGGAATATTCAAAGTGGCCAGCAAGGGGGTACCAACATTTCCAAAGAAAGGAAAAGCACAAGGATCCCCTTTTGGGAGGGTGCCTTGGTTAGTTTCCACAGGATTATTGGCCATATCTAACTGATTCACAGACCCTTCCCTTACGGGAATGTACAAATGACTTTTCAAGGAATATAGATGCACAATCAAAACCTTTACCCTTGAAAAGGAAACTCCACAACTTTCGAAAGAACGATCAAAAGCCTTTCAAGATCAACGGAGTGGTAAGTTAGTCACTCAGAATCTAAAGTCCAAAAGTGACTAGACAAAAATACCTAAAGCCAACTATATACAAGGATAAAAGGGCACTCGACTACAAAGTCCCTAAATACCTTTGTTCATACTTTTCAGGCTAATGGTTCATGTTTAAATAGGTCTTCGGTTTTAGGGTTTTAGTCTCGTTAGGTCTAGGGTTTCCTCCATGGTCAAATTTCAATGATTATTGCTAAGAATGGTCAACAAAGACATGAGGAGGTTAATAACGATCAGAAAAGTCAAAATGTGTTAATTTATAAGCTTAATGAAGGGCTCACCTCAAAAAATAGAGCATTTGGATTTCATAGTTAAATTTAATGTAATTTTATCATTCTCATATGTAATAAATGGTTCCATGCTACTCGTGGTCACCCGGTGATATTTCCAAGCACCTACCATTGCAAAAATCAAGTCATCTTGAGCACCAATCTGCTTATAAAAGCAAAAGAGAACAAACCCTAATTTCCTCTCCCACTGAGCTAGGGTTGGCTATGGGATCAAAAATATCTGAGAAAAGGAGGCATGAGAGATATCAGAAGGAATGAGGCCATCTGATATCATCAAACATCAGGTCTCATGATTAGTCAAGAAGTCATTCCAAGGAACAAGCCATCATCACACATAAGGGATGGTTTATCTTCAAACTGTGTTTCTGAGCAAGAAAAGATGAATTTGGAAAAAGTGAGAGAGGTTTTTGTCCACAATAGGCCAAGGAAGAAAAACCTTCTTCACTTTTTACACAGATGTCATGGTTTTATAGAAATTTCAAAAATACAGTTGCCTCAGGAGAGTTAATGCACCTCTGGAGCGACCTTGGGAAAATCAAGATTTCTCCTAGCCTGGTTGGCCAAATGACTTTCTTGATGAGTCAAATGATAACTAGACAAAGAGAGATTTCCAAAGCGCTTTGATGAGATCAATTTGAAGTTGAGGAAGACCTTAAAAAGTTGACTGCAACAACACTCTTCATTTAGGAAGCCTCATTATGCACATTTTTACCAATCTTGGGAGATTGGAGTTTTGATAGGGCAAATGAACTCCAAATTAGAAAATTTAAGATATTTTGGAAAGTATACCCAATAATCTTTGCAACGAGTTATCACACACCTACTTTGGACACCAGGAAGGCCTCCAAAAGTGATCTGCAACAAGCGATGCACATCAGGCAGTTGGCGCTACGCATTGGGCAGGCGTTGCGCATCAGAGGAGTTTTTCCAGTGTAATTTTACACTAGCACTGTGCACCTATTAGGTGGCATTGCACACTTGTCTACAAAGCTTCAAAATGATTCAAATCAACCTAATTCACTTCAAATCTCTCAATGGTCCTCTGATCAAGTAAGTTAAGCTCCCTTCCTACCTAAACAAGGGTTTCTCATTAATTATGGTGATTGTTATCTCTCAAGAAGCTAAACCCTAGCTATCCTCTACACTCTCTCATACATTTGCGAAGGGTATTCGTTTTCCATTGTGATTTGAAAAAGGTTTTTGTTTTCTACTGTTTTGATTCCCTAATCCATTTTATCTAAACCCTAATCCTCCATATATGAACTCCTCTACACATTATTTTCACAAACCCTAGACCCTACATACAAAACCTTTTACATATCAAACCCTATACTCATATACCCCAAATCCTACCATACTCCAAAACTCTATCATTATTTCCAAAGCCTATAATTACTCCCAAACCCTACACCATTCATTAACCTTACTTATTCCCCACATCCCTTTCCCATTCTTGTTCACCCTCACTTGCTTTCCTTTTTAAACCTCTTCATACTCCTCTCAGTCATCACAAGGGAAACAACTATAAAGTATGGAGAGGGACAATGGGTATGACTATGAGAGAGAAACCCTTAGTGAAAGTTTCATGGAGAGAATTAAGGAGCAAAAAGGGAGCATGATAATCTAAAGATCTTGGCTGAGGCTTCACTAGTCCAACAAAGAAACCAATGAGGGACCCTTGTGCCAAATCTGGGCAAGTTTTGAGAAATTTTTGTCATTTTCAATTTTTGAATTTTTGCAACAAAGGAAATTGTGGTATATGCGCAGTGCCACTGGCACTGCACTTTTGATTGGGACATCTTTTGGATAAATATATTATATGTTTGGATTCAACATCAAGAGTACATCAATCCTTGAAAGTTTCATCAAATTTAGAGTAAATCTTGGTCACCTAGAGGTAAAAAACCATCAAAAAATGCCCTCTCTGCCACTTTTTGGACACACAGGAAGCAGTATTGGGAGAATCCACTTGTGAGGGGGCAAATCACCTCCAAATCAGAAAATTCAAGATGTTCCAGAAACTGGACAGGTACGTCTTTCCAACAAGCTATCTTGGGCTTGATTTGGCGGAGTGGAATCCCTCCAAAAGTAGGCTTGAAGTGGCGCTGCACATTGGGCTCATGGCGCTGTGCATAGGGCACATTTTGCCAGTTTTGCTCAGAACTTCGAATTTCTCCTAGTTTGACTACCAGTTGACTTTTTCTCTCTTCCTTGGTAAATTTATGATTATAAATGATGTAATGGAATTTAAATATGAATTTAAAATGACTTGAGGGGGTAGATACCTTAGTTAAAAGTGGTTTGGAAGTGAATGTATCAGTTTCCATGGTTTTAAAGGCAAGCTGTTCCACTACCTATTTTCTTGTTCCCAGTTTAGATATGGTTGAAACTACCCCTCTTCTCATGGATTCGACCCCTGATGGCTAGCATATGTGGTTTTATGCCTATATTATCTACTTTCTTAGTCATTTGTAAAGGTTGGACTCTTTTGGAAGTGGTGCACACATTCTATACTCGTATCAGTAGATTGGCAAGGAATAAAACTAGGTTTTGTAGCTATTTTTGTGGGATTCTTGTGATAATGTGTTTTTGTATTATTTTTTCTTCTGTAATGAGTTATTCTTATGTGTTATATTTTTCAAAACCTTTTCCATTCTTCTAAGCTAAATGAATCAAGATACATAGGCAAAATCCATTGATAATAGTGCTTTGCCTTGGGAATGCATTTAGTTCTTAATGTTTTCATCAGTTTGAAGAGGATTCATTGTCTCCACATGCCCTCCTCAGCCCCTCAACAGTCTTAAACCAACCATCTTACTCGATTACTAGTGCATAAACACTTATCTATCTCACCCCACATAACATGTCTGCATCCCTGATTTAATTTCCTGAACCTAAGCTGCTGGCTCTATTTGATCCAGCAACCAAAACCTTCATAATCAAACAAAAAACCCTAGAGCTACTATACCTAGCCTAAAATCTATTCTTATTTCAGTCATCTCCACTGAGATTGATAAGGAGAGAGCCCTCTCCCGACCTGGTAGGGCTAGCTACTAGGTTAAGCATGGTTTGTGGTTATCCTAAGATTGCCTCCTTTCAGCCCCAGGTTGATCTAGGCTCTAACACAGACAACAACCTTTGCTGGTGCAAGCACCCAAGCTTCGCAAGGGTGCCCTCTAGAAATACTATTGAACGTGATGAAACATCAACCTCATGTGCCATGGGATTCCCCTCCGCAGCCACCTGTGTAGATTCCTAGGATTGGCAACTATGGACACCAACTCGTATCAGAAGCTGGGTGGAACAGTCGTGAGGTAGGATTCGACAAGTAAGAGAGGGGGTATCTCTCGTCCTTATCTTCACTAACCCTCTTGCTTTACTCCTAGTCACGAATCTTTCCTGGTATCCTTAACACTATAGGATTTCGCTCTTTAATCAAATTTCTATGTTTTACAATTTAGAGCGGACTTGGAGAGTTAACTCTCCTCTCACCTAATCCAAGGCCATAATAAACCTAAAATTGTTGTTGTATTCTAATGACAATATAAAAAAGTTCTAGTTTATTTTAATTAGCGCTTGATTTTAAAGGCTGTTCTTTTAAGTCAAGGGTATGGGAGTGAAACTAATGATGTGTGTATGACTCAACTAAAATCAATGAAAAAGTAACTACATGAATGCAATCATTTTTCCTTCTATGAAAAGAGATCTCTACATGGGTTCTACGAAACTTCTAGAAAGTAGGAAACCTTTTCTTTTCTTTTCTTATAACAGAGTTTACATTCACAAAAAATAAAAAAGACTATTGATGCTTTAATAATGCAAAACTACCCAAATGCAAGGTGTACATCATAATGCAAGATTCTAGATTACTCTAAAAAGAAATGAAAGCAATTGTTTATAAGCCAACTTTAAGCGTTTGAAAAGAATATGAATTTTGAATACAAAATATTCCCCAAACAAGAAGGACTAATAAAAAAGATCATAAATCACTCTCAAAAACCAAAAGAAACCAAAATCCAAACTTGGTAAAAGAAAGCAAAAACAATGTTTTTTAAGAACTTTTATTTTTCAAGGAACAACGAAAACAACTTTTCAAAAGCACTCAAAATGCCACTAAAGACTCAAAGACCGAAAGCAAAGCACAAGGAAACTTTGTAAGTTACCAATTCAACACGAATAAAAACTTGAACAAAAAGGGGCTTCAACTTGCACTAAACGATCCAAAAGCAGAAAAGAGCTTTGAGAAATTGACTAAGAAGTCAAGAAAGACACACTTTCAAATTCATCAAAAAGAAACTTACAAAAAGTGAAAAAAGATGCAAGGCCAAAAAATGACGGAAAGCAAAGCGAGTAGACCAATAATCAAGTTTGACACAAAGATTCAAAACAATCTGCTATTCTAGAAGACCAGAACAACCAAGAACCTTGACAAGAAGCCTTGCGTGTTCAAACATAAATCATAAAACTCACTCAAAATCAAACCTAGGCCAAAAACTTTTCAAAGCATGAGAGAATTCAAAACAGTAAGCTCACTGAATAATTAAAATTTGAAGACAGAAACTGACCACTCAGAAACCAAACAGACCAAGAAACAAATCTTTCTTGGCAGAAGGATTTGAAAACAACATGCAAAAAATGGTATACGTGACTGTGTCCCTACACAGGTGTGTGTACATGCGCTTCTGACAAAAGAAACTCGCGTATACGCGGTTTCAATTCACAGAAACAAGCATCTGTACGCTTCTGTAAACAGGCAAAGATGCGTATACTAATTTTTACAAGAAAAATAAAAAACAAGGCTTGATAAAAAAAATCAGACTTGAGGTTTGAGTTCCTACAAGAGCAAGCAATACTGACACAACGAGCAAACTAAGATCTGAGCCTTGATTGACACTGAACAACCCAAACTAGAAATAACATGATTTCTATCCATAGCAGAGTCGTCAATTTTGTTACGGGAATAAGTCCCCTAGGGCTTTGGGTTAGAACCCCAACAGAGCAAGAGTAATCTACAACAAGAAACACGCATACAACTTAGGCAACATGCTTAAATAAACAAACTATGCGAGGATGAACATACTCGGATGTCCTTCGTTTGGGTAGTTCCAGCTGGGGTTCAAACCCTCTACAAATCCTGATGATCTTCGAATCTGAAAATCAACCAATTCGAATACACATAGGAGCATATAGATAAAGCATTTTAATGAAATCAACTTTATATCATATAAGTAAATGGTTAGTTATACATAAAAATAATCATTCATAAATGAACCATAACAATAACATCTGATGCATAAACAAAGTTGATCTCAAGAATAAGACAATGTTTCCTTTTATTGTAGAAAACTATAATAAACATGGAAAGAGTTCACTTGAGTCTTCCTCTTCCAGCTCCAAGTAGAACCATCCTCTAGGTCCGTCTAGTCCCAGTCTTCAACAACCTCCTTCCATAACCAATACCATGATATCTCAAGCAAGTAGGAGAATATCAATACTAAAGGAAACAAGGGTTTCCTGAACTTCGGGAAGTGCTTGAAGCACAAGGATACTTCAGAATTGATTAGGGGATAATCTCTGTATAGTAATTCTATCTCTTCTCTCCTCCTTAAGGCCTTCCCATAGAAGTCTTTTTATACTTCTCCCAAATTAATTTTTTAGTTGGGAAAGAGTTGGGAATAATTGGGCCACGGGCACTAGGAGGTAATCAATAGGTAAAACCCATGAAATCCGACCATAGTTAAGGAAATTTAATTATTTTAAGTGTTTTAACACATATATGCGGGTTGGGTATTGACTAATCCACGTGTACACACTTTTATCATAGGGAAAAGTAGCGTACAGGGAGTAAAACACTGTTTTTAAAATATTTGGACCAAGTCTGGAAGGAGGGGTTACCCTAGGCCATAAACCAAGCATCAAAATTATCAAGGTCCAAGGGTGATATTTGGAGCTATAACACTTGTACCAAAATCATTGAGAAATAATAGACAAGATTTTTTCTCAAAAGACCCTGATGGAAAAAATCCACAAGACCCTTTCTTGAAGGTATAGGAATTTTTTTTCTTCATCTATGTGGTACAAGGATATTGTTTATTATTTGTAAAATCTTAAACACCCAATAGATTTTGATAAAGCAAAAGTGAGGTCTTTAAAGTTGCAAGTAATCTAGTACTGTATTATTCATCCAAAAATTTATTGGAAATATTCTTTGGGTGTCTTCTTCCTTTGTGTTATTGAAGAAGAAACAAAATGAATAGTTAATGAGTTTCACAAAGGAGTATGTGGAGGAGATCATGCATGGAGGGCCATAACCTATAATATTTTGAGAGCTAGTTTTTACTAGCCAAAGCTATTTGTAAAGGTAAATGCTAAAGTTAGAGCTTATACAAAATTCTGGATATTCATTAGAAAATAAAAGCTTCCTTCTTTACCACTTATACAATCAAAATTGAAGCACCTTTCAAGCAGTGGGGTTTAAACTTCATTGGTGAAATTGATCCACTATCCAATGGGAAAACATAGGTGTATACTTACAACCAATGATTATTTTACTAAATGGGTGGAATATATTCCTACAAGAATAGCTTTTGATACTGTAGTTATTAAATTTCTTGAAGAGAATATTGTGTTAAGGTTTGGATATCCAAGGAAAATTATAATAGATAATGCTAAAGCTTTCAAGTAAATGGATGCCATTTATTTTTGTTAGAAGTACAATATAATTCTCGAGTATTCTACAACATATTTCCCTTAGGGTAATGCATTGGCATAATCATCAAACAAAATCGTAATGAGGAGGTTAATAATATCTTAACATAGAAGAAGAAGGCTTGGGATTCTCATCTTAAGTATGCTCTTTGGGAAAGCTGAATTACTTCTAAAAGGTATATAGGTCCATCCCATTTCCAATTAGTTTATTGTATAGATGTTATATTCCTTGTTTAACTTGCTTCCTTAGTTATGAATATTTTACAGGACTCTTTTGAAGAACCAAATGATTTTACTAGAAGGATCAATCAAATAATTGAAATACAATGAACTAGGGAGTAGGTAGACAAGAACCTACAATAGTACTATGCTATTGAAAGCTACTTTTGGAAAAAGAGTAAATAAAATAGTTTTTTCTACAAGTGACTTAGTGTGAAGATGGGATGCCAAAATAGAATATTGAGCAAATCATGACAAGTTTGATATCTCATGGTTTTGACCTTTTCAAGTTGTAGCAGTAAAAGGGAATATTTTTTTCTTTTCTAGAATCTGGAAGGTGAATATTGAAATTTCTTGTGAATGGGAAATATTTAAAGAATTCTATCCAATTTTGAAAACATTGGTGGATTCCATTTGATTGTATATATGTGGTGTTAATTTACATTGGATAGTGTGGTATTCCAGTTGTAGCATTTATGACTCCATAGCCCAAGTTGGAGGCACATGGTTTGAAATTTCTTAGCATTTTGCAACGAAACACTATCCCGAAATGGAGTTGATGTTGTAGCATGAAATTGTATATAAATTTTGTTAAATTCAAATGTCTAAGATTAAGAGTTTACCTCTTAATTATGTATTGGAAATTTTGAATAAAATAATTTCTCATACATATATACATACACACACACACACACACATATATATCTACCATTATGAAAATTCAAATGTCTGAGATTAAGAGTTTACCTCTTAATTATGTATTGGAAATTTTGAATAAAATAAATTTCTGATACACACACACACACACACACTCACTCACACATATATATATGAAAATAAAAGGGGCTTTGATAATTCACAAATACAGGATCACAATCAATCATTATGATCCATTTTCGTCCTCAAATATGCTTGATGGTTAATAGAGGAGGGCTGTCCAAAATGGGTTACCATGGTTTTGGACTCGCATGATGGGGAAATCAATTAGGTCTCGTTCCTTGCCCCATGGCTTTTCAAAAATGTTGAGGGACCACCCTTGTTGGATTTTCAAAACCTTCAAGGACACCCCCCACCCCACCATGTGATGTGCCACATGGAATATGAGTGATATGGGTCAATATTACACGCCTTCCAACCAAATTGTGACAAAAAATAGTGTGCCTGTTGGAATAAGGAATTACTTGGGGGGGATGAATCAGTAACAGTGATATTTTGATAACTTTTTCTTAATATGCTTATAATACTATGTTTATATATTTTTACTTGTTGAGAGAATTCATTCATAAATGAGATGAGAAACAAGGTTAATACTTCATGTTTATAGAACCAGACACATGAGAAACACACACATTTGACACAATATTTTCATGTGGAAACCCAGAGGGAAAAAACCACCAAATTTGTTGTTGGTTTATGATGTAAATTAAGCACCTACTTAATTAGATATGTTTGTTTGTGAGAACCCACTCACAAGATGCACTGAACCGCTTTGGTTAGAAAGCGCCAAGTTGCCAAGAAGCGCCAACCTCTTATGAATGCAGGCACCAACCTGTTCTTGCCAATGTTCTACTATTTCATACAATTTTGAAGATGAAAACATAGGCATATACATTACAAGTAAAATACAAAAATGGTTGATTGCAGACTCAATTTTTTCTCTCTTTCTTCTCTTGTTCCACATAATTCCTTTGGTTTATTTATTCACTACACACAAAAATACTCCTTAGCACTCTGCCTTCTCACTCCCGGGCTTTCTACTGCAACCACCTCTATTCAGCTCGCACTATTCTCCTCACAACAACCACTCCGTTGCATCTTCTTCAACATTTCCCTCATTTTTCTCCTCACATAACACCTATTGCTTCTTCTTCAACACTTCCCTCGCCATTCTTCTCACAACACACCCACTGCTCTTGCTACATAGTCACTCTATGTGCTCTCAGTGCTTCAGCCTCTCTATATCTGCTCACACTTCTCACTCCTTATCACTCCAATAATTATGCTCAACTCTCCCCTTTTGCTCAATTTCAAACGATGGTTTTTGTTTCACAGAGGCACTTTGTGCAAGGCTATCTTTAGTGTCTATACTCTAACTGCCCAAATGTACTTCGGCATGGCTCCCCCTATCGTTTTTGCGTCTCCTTGTAGTTTCCTATCACAAATTACATCAGATATGGACCATGGAGATTTTTACTGAACAACTACGTAAATATCGATGTCGATAAATTAATTCTTAGATGACCTGCACACCCCTCCGAGAGTCCCATTCTTAGTTATTTCTCAATAGATATTTACAGTCCTCATGGATGGCTACTCTAACCTCATCTAATTCACGTACTCATGCATGTGAAGCAACCAATTGTTTCCTTCATTCTCACACAACCATCTCTATTAAATGATGCCCTCGTTTCCTTATTTTAGAGTCTTTTGTAGGTTTATCTCATTTCAACAATCAACTCCATTGATCCTTCATTCAATTCTTCATTTCACTGTTTAATATCCTTAGCTCCCTTGGCACTTATCTCCCCGTGTGTTTTCCTTCTTATAGGACCAATGGTTATGACCAATGGATTTTTCCTAGGTGCTAAGACCTATTGTTCCTTCCAGAAGTATACCTTTATTTGTTAAACCTTCTTCAACCTTGGTTCCTTTGGAATCATCATGATAGGTCATCTAACCAACATTGTAGCCCTCTTTATCAGAACCATCTTTAGCAATTATTCTCACAAAGGTTATAGTATGGCTATCCGCTGATATCCCATCCTTCGATATGCTCACATCACTAGCTGCTACACTATCTCGAGCCCATTGACCTACCACCATGTGTTCATCTAGAGGAGAGAGAAGGGGGTCTTGTTCACCCTTGACTTTGAAACAATTCCTTTGTTGACTTGCTCGACATTCATCCACTCTTTTACCACTATCGACCTTATTGGATATCATAACTTCTTAAGAAACCTCGATTAAGAAATCTCGATATTTTGATGTCCTAGACCTTTGATATTATCTACTCCAATATCCTGATATTCGATATGCTGCCTGCTATGATATCCTAATATCTGATATGCTACCTGCTCTGACATCCTAATATTCAATATGTTGATTTGCTCTGATATCCCGATATCCAATATGTTGATTTTCTTCGATATGTTGATATCTGGGGTTTCAATCTCCAATATATCATCCTTCTTAAGGATTCAAGTCCCTGGACTTTGGAAGACCATATCTTTTGATCCAAGAGACCATTTTTGGAATTTTTCATATAATTGGAAAGCTCTTCCAGAGAACTTTTCAATGGATAGGGTCCGATGTAGGATTTGAACCCATTTTTTTACCTCTAATATGGTTGCAAACACTCCATCACTTATTTCCCTTGATTCTTCTTCTTGTGCATGGAAAGATGAACTCCCAACCAGCATACTCACCATTTTATGGCTTCTCCAGTAAGGCTGCTACTATGATGATTCTCTACATAAAACTTGCAACTACCATGGGATACCATTTGGTCCATCACTATAGTCATCATTTTATGGCTTTTCTAGTAAGCCTGCTACTATGATGATTTTCTACAAAGTACTTCAACAACCATGGGATTCCTCCTGAACACCCAATCATCCTGGTTGATATAAATCATCATGATGACCCTTGTTGACATCAATTCCAACATTAATACAACCACCCATACACCACCAATTTCCCAACAATACCCCCTTTTGACATTGATGGAAATACCATAAGCTCCCCCTTAGGCTAGGCATGGTATTCTTCGATGCTAATATTCTCCCCCTTTGATATCAATGGAAAAGAATACTTCTTGAATATTCCCCCTGAACCATTGCATCCTACTCTCCCATGAGTCCCACACGCTAAGTAGTTGCCACCACCTATCAAAATGAAGTCATTTGGAGGGAGCAGTCACAAATCATATCTGCTACCTGAGATATTAAAATGGTTCTCTTACTAATGGATTACTAAATATATTTTCCAATTGCTCTTTAGTAGCCACATATTCAAGTCTGACAATATTGGTTGCAACTTGTTCCCTCAAGAAATTGAACTTGATAGGAACATGCGTAGTTTTTTAATGCATGACTGGATTTTTGGAGATGCTACTGGCACTTGTGTTGTCACACATTATTTGAATGGGATTAGTCAGCTCTATCTAAATATCTTTCAATTTTTTATTCATCCATAGAATCTGCTTACAATGGGTAGTAGTAGCAATATACTCTGCTTTAGCAATCGATAAATAAATGGAGGCTTGTTTCTTGCTGACCCACGACACCAAGTATTTTCCTAGGAAGAAATATGCACCAGAAGTAGTCTTTCTATTGTCAAGGCTTCCAGACCAATTTGCATCAGTGTAGGCCTTCAACTTGAATTCTTCACTCTTAGCATACCACAGTCCATGCTCTACTATTCCTTGAAGATATTTGAAATTCCTCTTGACAACAACAACATGAATTTCACATGGAAAGCCTGAAATCTGGCCATAAGGCCCACTTCTTACACAATATCTGGCCATGAAGTTGCAAGATACAACAAGATTCCTATCATTGATATGTATTAAGTCTGATTTACTGGTGGAGTCTCATCTTATTTGCATAACTTGCAACCTGTAATCATAGGTGTGCTTATTGGGTTGCAATCTTCCAACCCAAATTTCTTAAGAGTTTCCTTGAGATATATGGATTGGGATATAAACACTCCTTGTGAAGAATAAGAAATTTGAAAAACCAGGAAGAAAGACAAGTCTTTGATCATGGACATTTCAAATTATTTTGCATATGTTTTGCATATTGATGCCCCAATTGTTCCATATCACTGCCAAATATTATGTCATCCACATACATAACTAAAATTAGTAGATGGTCGCATTCAGACTTGACATATAAATTGTTGTCAATTATACCTTTCTTAAACCCTTGTTGCATAAGGCATTTATCTAGCCTTTTGTACCAAGCTCTGGAACCTGTTTTAGTCCATATAGGGACTTCTTTAGTTTGCATACGAACCCTTCATCTAAGGTGAGTATAAATCCTTTTGGCTACTCAGTGTAAACTTCTTCTTCCAAATCTCCATTGAGAAATGCAGACTTCACATCAATATGATACACCTTGATGTTTTTATGGGAGATAAGAGCAATAAATATTTTGATGGCTTCCAATCATGCTATTCGTGCAAAGGTTTCCTCGAAATCTACTCCTTCTATTTTGGCATACCCTTTGCAGACCAATCAGGATTTGTTCCTGATAACTTGACCTTGCTAATTAATATTGTTTTTGAAGACCCATTTGGTTCAAATAACATTTTTCTCTCTAGGCCTTAGAACAAGTTCCCAATAGTCATTCTTTTCAATCTGGTAAAGTTCTTCATTCATCGCTTTTACCCAGAACTTGTCTTCATTTGCTTCGCTGAGATTTTTGGGTTCAATCTATGACAAAGAGCCAAACTTGCATAACTTGTATTCCCAACAAGTTTTGTCTTGGTTTGGACACCTTGTATTTTATCTCTAAGTATCTGAATCTCAGGATGTTCCTTTTGTACATACCTAGAGGGTGTCTTTGGCCTTAAAGTTGTGCTTGCTTCCTCACCTTCACTGCCTGAATCTATTTCCTTCAGATCCGTAGACCCCATATCTGAAATTTATTCATCATATAAGTTCATATTTATTTTATAGGACTAAGGTTGTGAACCTATTTCATCTACTATCATGTCAATGCAATCCTCAATATTCTTTGTCCACTTGTTGTAACACTTATATCCTTTACTTCAAGCAAAGTACCTGAGTAATACTCCTTTGTCATCGTGTGAATCAACTTTCTAGGATTCTGCTCATTGCTTTTGATGAAGCACTTGCTTCCAAACACCTTGAGGTGTTTAAATGACACAGGTATTCCCTTCCACAACTCATAGGGAGTTTTATTACTATTAGACCTGAGTTCTGTTTTATAGATACACTACTCCATGTGTTGCTTCTCCCCATGATCTGAAAATGGGGCACTTAGGATTCTTGTCTAACTTACAAGAACCTCTCCCACTTCCAAAGCTTTAAATATTCCCAAGTCTTCACGATTAACCAATGCGGAATTAAAAATGCTTGAAAATATAGGTGTATGCTGGTATTTGATTTAAACTAATTATATGCTTTAAAATCTGCTGTTTGTGCTGATATGTAAATGTGCTTGAACTGATATATAAATACATATAGCAGTAAATAATGCAGCAGTAAAAACAAACACAAAACAACAATATTAATTTGGAGTTCACCCAAAACTCTTGGGCTACATTTCTGTGAGCTCTAGTCAACTCAATTAGGCTCTTTGGGATTATGGTATAAGTCCTTTTTACAAGCTCTTGGCTCAACTCCTACTGTTTTACACAGAAACAGTGGGTTAAGACACCATGTTATTCCTCGACTCTTGAATCTCTAGCTCTTGGCTCTTGGTTCTGGCTCTTGGCTCTAACTCTGGCTCTTTGGCTCTAGCTCTGGCTCTGGCTCTTCGCTCTGGCTTCTTGGCCCTCTGCAACCTTCAACTCTCTGGCTTTTCACTTGAACTTCATGTGACCCTTCTCTCTTACACCTTAGATTCTTGGTTTGCCTTCACTGTCAGCAACAACTCCCAACAACAACCTTCAACAACTCCTAACCCCCCCTTGTGATTCAACTCCCAAGATTTCTTTAAGGCATCTCTAGCTTTCCAGCTTCCTCAACCATTCCTCTGTTAACCGTGATCATGAGGAATCATTCCCCTTCCTGGCTCTACCTCTTCGTGCTTCAAAATGAATCCATATTGCAGAAACACCCGTCTGCAACATGGCACAGGGAATGATGACTATTTTCCCATGGAAAATGAACTGGTGACCTCCTTTCAAGCGAAAATCCACGAAATACTGCGTTTCAGGCTTGAAATGGAAATACACAAGAAAAGCACTATCAGACGCGAAATTTGGATGTGAAAGTCCATGGAATCACCCCTAAAATCCCATTGAGTTTGTCTTCCATTTCATATCACAATCGCTTTGGCAGCATGGCCAATGGCCAAAAATCCATTAAATGGGAAATACAAAGGAAAATCCGAATTCTCAGATTTTAAATTTTATGAAATTAGGCTTTTAAACCCCATCGAGTCCTGTCCTAATTGCATTCGCAAGTCGCACGGCCCAAGGTCTTCCCCTTTGGGATCTCCGACAATGACCCACTAATATTGGTGATCGTAGTCGCACTATCACATCGGCCCAGGGCCTTTGCCTTATGGGTGCATATGCTTGCCTCCGACCCGATCCACTGATCCCATCGAAGATCGCTGATTAGGGGTCTTTTCCGCCTGAACTTAAGTCCTCCTCTTCGCCTTATGTGATGTGATTTCATCAAATAGCCTTTTAGGCCATTTTTAAAGGATTTTTGCCTCTTTTCCGAAAGAACAAAGGGGAACTTCTTTTTGTGACAGCTTCTCCATCTGAAGTCCGTTTTTTCCCATTCAAGTTGCCTTGGATTTAGAATGAGTAGATCTGTGCAATGAGACTATTTCCAAGAGCAGCCTACGACTTTCATTTTCCTCTGATTTACAAAGGATTTGTGCCATTGGGCACCTTTTACCTCTTATGTGAAGTCTTTTAGATTTATAGGTTTATTCAGGATCCATTTTTGGATCACGCCTTGCCACTAAAAGAACTTTTGGTCTCCAAAAGAATGATATAATGATCTGAACAATAAATGAGAGTGACTCACCCTCTTCTTTCATCCCCCCTCTACACTTGCCTTGCATAGTGCCTTTGAACTAAAGTTTCTGACCACTTCCCTTCTTGGATGGGCTGGTCTTCCTGGGAAGAACTATCTTCCTCCTTGCCTTCTAGTAGAACTTCTGCTCAAATGGTCATAGAAGGTGGTTTGAACTTCTTTGCCTTGATCATTGATCCAAGGTGGCTCAAACAAATGTGAAGTTCATCTACTCCACAAAACTTTCATTTGTACCTGTTTGAAAAGCTGCCAATGACAACTGTTAACAACAACATGTATACAAACAACAACTGGATGGACTAAACTCCTGTTTCAACAAAGAAACAGATTTCACATCTTATGAACACCTCCCTGTCTTACATCTGTATACAAATGATGGACTAGATAAAAAGCCCACAAAACATGCCTTTAAACAAATGACCCTTCAAGTCAAGCATGTAGAAAAAGGCCATTAGGACTCGTTTTCAAAAGATGAAACATTTCATCATTATCTCCATTTGGAGACCAAGTTAACTTCTGCAATGTCAACATGGCATCACATGCATGTCAAAGCAATTAGCCCTGCAAGTTAATTACACATACATGTTCAAAAACAAGGAAATCATCAACATCCCTGTGTTCATGCATCTCCTGCTCATGTATGCATTTCATACTTCAACTTTCACTTAAGCACACCGTACTTTCGAAGCTGAAATGAAATATAATGTAGATGCATCAATAGACGTGCAACCTTAATCGGATAATAACTCGACCTGTTTCTTACCAATCACTTTCAAAGGTACTACCTTTGTCTGCACATCAACATCATCATGTGAATCATCCTGAGACACATCATTCATGGAATCTTCACTTCCATTGCTGCCATCTTCTCTTTCCACTTTCTTCAACTTTTGTGGAAGCATTGCTGGATTCAAAGTCCAACATTTTGTGGCAAGATGTCCTTGCTTATGGTAGTAACTGCACTGCATGTGCATCCTCTTGACAACATGATTTTCCTTGTCTAATGGACCTTTGGCTTCTTGCTTCTTTTCCTTCAAAAGTTTCCTGTATGTGGTCATTCTCCTTCAACATCTAGAAACATTATCGTTATCCAACCCACAAAAGGAACATGCAATTCTTTTTCCATACATATGTGGAAATTTATCATGCTTTGTACAATCAAAAGGAAAATGTTTAGAACCATATTTATACCTTTCTCTTTCACCTTTATTGCCTTCATGAGGAGGTGAATCAAATGAAGAAGTGGCTCCCTTTGGAACACCATCAATCTCTTCAAGGTTGTTGGAGTCTCCCCAACTCGCTAGTTCAAGTGTGTGCTTCTGAACACCTGCATCCTGCAAATGATGTTTCAAGCTATTACATTCCTCCTGAATACAATCTTCACACTCTGCAATGCAACCCTTTCTTGGATTTATTTTAATGGCCTTTCAGACAAAAAGTCTTTGCTTTGTCAATCAAGCATTTTGATATAACCTTCTTAAAGGTGTGATTAATCAATCTTAAGCTCTAATACCACTTGGTCTGAAAATGGGGCACTTAAGCTTCTTGTGTAACTTACAAGAACCTCTCCCACTTCCAAAGCTTTAAATATTACCAAGTCTTCATGATTAACCAATGCAGAATTAAAAATGCTTGAAAATATAGGTGTATGCTGGTATTTTATTTAAACTGATTATATGCTTTAAAATATGTTGTTTCTGCTGATATGTAAATGTACTTGAACTGATATATAAATACATATAACAGTAAATAATGTAGCAGTAAAAACAAACACAAAACAACAATATTAATTTGGAGTTCACCCAAAACTCTTGGGCTACGTCTCTGTGAGCTCTAGTCAACTCAACTAGGCTCTTTGGGATTATGGTATAAATCCTTTTTACAAGCTATTGGGTCAACTCCTACTATTTTACACAGAAATAGTGGGTTTAGACACCATGTCATTCACTGGATCTTGAAGCTTTGGCTCTTGGCTCTTGGTTCTAGCTCTTAGCTTTGAAGCTTTGGCTCTTTGGCTCTTGTCTCTTACTTCTAGCTCTTGGCTCTTGGTTCTGGCTCTTGGCTCTGGCTCTGGCTCTTCAGCTTTGACTCTGGCTTTGGTTCTTTTCTATGGATTCTTGGCCCTATACAACCTTCAACTCTCTTTCTTTTCACTTTAACTTCAAGTGACCCCAAAGGCTCCCTCAGCTGCTCAGTGCAGTAGCTCTTCAGCTCTCTTAGCTCTGCAACTACTTTCAACATTCAACTTTTGCTCTCTGCGTTGCTTGTTTAGTTGCTGCCTTTTTGCGTTTCTCTCTTATGCCTTAGCTTCATGCTTTGGCTTTGCTATCAGCAACAACTCCCAACAACAACCTTCAGGAACTGGCAAACCCCCCTTGCGATTCATCTCTCAGGCTTTCTTTAAGGCATTTGTGGCTTTCCGGCTTCCTCAGCCGTTCCTCTGTCAACCGTGATCATGAGGAATCACTCCCCTTCCCGGCTCTGCCTCTTCGCTCTTCAAAATGCATCCCTATTGCAGAAACACCTGCCTACAACATGGCATAGGGAATGATGGCTTTTTTCCCATGGAAAATGAACTAGCGGCCTCCTTTCAAATGAAAATCCATGAAATACTGCGTTTCAGGCTTGAAATGGAATACACAAGAAAAGCACTATTGGGTGCAAAATACAGATGTGAAATTCCATGGAATCACCCCTAAAATCCCTATCGGGGCTGCCTTCCACCGCATATCAAAATTGCTTCGGCAGCATGGCCAATGGCCAAAAATCCATTAAACAAGAAATACAAAGGAAAATCTGAATTCCCGAATTTGAAATTTTATGAAATCAGGCCTTAAACCCCATTGGGTCTAGTATCAATCACAGTCACAAGTCGCACAACCCAGGGTCCTTCCCTTTTGGGATCACCGATAGCAATCTGCCGATATCGGCAATCGCGGTCACACTATCGCATCAACCCGGGGCCTTTGCCTTATGGGTGCACATGCCTGCCTCCGACCCGATCCGCCAATCCGATCATTAGAGATCACTGATCGTGGGTCTCTTTCGCTCGACCTTAAGTCCTCCTCTTGGCCTTATGCGATGTGATTTCCTCAAATAGCCTTTTAGGCCATTTTTAAAGGATTTTTGCCTCTTTTCCCAAAGAATAAAGGGGAAGTTATTTTTGTGATAACTTCTCCATCTGAAGTCTGTTTTTTCCCATTCAAGTTGCGTTGGATTCAGAATGCGGATATATCTGCAATGAGACTATTTCCAAGAGAAACCTGTGACTTTTATTTTCCTCTGATTTACAAAGGATTTGTGCCATTGGGCACCTTTTACCTCTTATGTGAAGTCTTTTAGACTTAGAGGTTTATTCAAGATCCATTTTTGGATCACCCCAGAAGATGTGAGACACATCTACTTCATCCAACATTGCTTTGGCCATTTCCTGGATTATTCTGTTCTTCCTCTCTACTACTCCATTTTTCCAGATGCTGTGATTTTCACAAAATTCCTGAAATTCTCTTGAGGTGTACTTTCCTCCTCTGTATGATCTTAAGCATTTTATCTTTAAGTCTTTCTCATTTTCTACTTGAGCTTTAAATTTCTTTAAATTCTTGAAGGCTTCTAATTTTTCCTTTAAGAGAACAATCGGAGTGGCCCTAGTGAAATCATCAATGACAAACATAAAATACCTTTCTCCTTTTGAGGTTTTTTCTCTAGTTGGGCCACAAATGTTTGTGTGAATGATCTCCAAAGGCCTAGATGAGGAGAACTATTTTGACTTGAAATTAGTCCTAGTATGTTTTCCAAACTGACATGACTTGTAGATTGAGTTATCGGGCCTTGACAGTCTTGGTAATCCTCTCACGGCTCCTAGATTACTAACTTTTATCAAACTGTCAAAATTCATATGCCCAAGTGTTGTTTCAGCAATCCTATCTGCGGACAAAGACAATCCCTCTAACCCAATGATTGGGACTAGCAACCTACGTGACAATATACTAGACACTTTCCTAAGTTACAATTGAAATAGAAGAAGAGGAAGATGGCCTACCTCGTTCTGATGCTACAATATCCTCCTTTGTTGAAGACCTTGAATTGCTTGTGCCATGGGCTCGGTCCTACTGCTCACAGTGTTTAAATTCCTACAAAAGAGACCAAGACACAACAAATCATATAAGTACACGTAGCATAATCAAAATTAATCTCTACTTAACAGATCAAGGAGAATTAAGATAAATGATGCATTAACATACACATTTATGGAAAATGAACTAGCAGTTGTATATATTAATATAATAAAGGAGGAAGTATATAACCAAACCTTGATGTTTATAAGCTCTCCTTGAGTGAATGTCCAAATCCAAGCTCAAGCTCTCCAAGCACTCCTTCTCCAAGCCAAATGAGTAGCATGTAGGCACAATCTCAGCATAAGGGTGCAAATAGCCAAAGACCAACCATTTGGGAATGGGAGAGGATGAATATATAGGCTAGGAAAGGGAGTTAGGATCTCTCCAAAGATAGGAGAAGGCCCTCATATCAAGGAGGTATCTCATAGGGATAAGGCTAAAAGTCCAAGTTGAGAGAACTCGACCTCATCCATGTCGAACAACCTCCATCTTGTCGTTCTAGAAGCCTCTAGATCATGAAGTTTCTTGTCCTCTTTGGGAAAATTTCCTTTTAGGGATGATTTCTAGTATCCAAGAAAAAAGTGCAATGGCATCGTAGGGCTAGTATAGTGCAACTAGCGACCATTGCGGTTTTCAATATCAGGGAAGCGATGATTCTAAAATTAGGGTTTTTGAGCCATTTCCTTCAGGGGAAGCTCAAGGCATTTTTTCATCATTGTTTTAGAGAGGATTTGCGTTGCATATCTGAATAAGTACACTATAAAACGGTCATGCTTCAAGCACTTTGGGGTATGTCACGAAGAAGAGCAAGAAGTGTGACAAAATACTATGTAACAGATGCCCCCTCAGATATGTTGATCTCTAGGGTTCCGATCTCTGATATTTAATCCTTCTTAAGCCTTCAAGTCCCTGGACTTTGAAAAACCATATATTTTGATCTAGGCAACCATTTTTATACTTCTACATATCGTTGGAAAGCTCTTCCAGAGAAATTTTCAATTGATAGGGCCCGATGTAGGCTTTGAGCCCTTTTTCTACCTCTAAGATGACTGGAAACACTCTGCCACTCATTTCTCCTTGAATCTTCTTATTGTGCATATAAATTTGAACTCCTAGCCACCATAGTCATCATTTTATGGCTTCTCCATTAAGACCTCTACTGTGATGGTTCTCTACATAAAACCTGCAACTACCATGGGATTCTATCTGGTCCATCACTGTAGTCATCATTTTATGGATTTTTGAGTAACTCTGCTACTATGATGTTTTTCTATAAATCACTCCAATAACCATGGGATTCCTCTTGAAAACCCATTCATCCTGTTTGACATCAATCATCATGCTTATCCTTGTTTACATCAGTGCCAACACTAATACAACCACCCATTCACCACCAATTTTCCAACAATCCCATGTGTCCAAACTAAAATCCTGAAATATGAAAGGTGGAAATAATGGTATGGTTCCAAAAGCTTTCAATTAAAGTCAAAAGAGAGGGTGATAGTGAAAAGGAAGGAAAACAAATATTTTGAAGTTGTCACTAGTCAAAGACAACAAAAGAAGTGACTTGTTTGACTACAAAGGACAATTGTGGGTATTTTGAATGATTATTCTTACTCTCCTTTTAACAAAAAAGTCTTATAAATCTGTTGAGTGAAATCAACCCTTAACAACAATATCTAGTAAACTAGGATGGTGAAGTATTTGGCATTGTTATATCTCAAAGCAGCCTATATAAAACCCAAAAGTAAGCCCATGACCATTCTCGAGATCTCCTTGATTGTCTTCATATGGCAATTTGACCTAGCCAAATTTAGAATTCCCCAAACCTACTATTTTCTTAAGTTTGTATCATGGTGTGCATTAAATTATATCCCACCAAAAGATATATGGTATAAAAAAGTAGGTCGATGCTAGTTGTACTGAACTTCTAGTTAATTCTTAAGATGTTAAAATTTACTGAAATTCTCGAATGTTAAGTACTTGAAGAATATACCTTAATTTTTAGTTTTTAATGTGTTTAATTTTGAAGAAAATGTCACCCTATTAGAGTTTTATTTGGATAAATACACTACTATGCTTGAAATTTTCCCACCCTATGAAGCTAGTATTTTCCTTGAAATTTCTAGTTAGGTCATAACCATGATGTGTGGACTTTTAGGCTATGATCATGATAAGATTGTCAATGAAAACCTTTTAGGATTCATGTCTTCTATGTTCCCACTTTTACTCAAACCCTTGGTCATGTTCAACTATGGTCAATATCTTGCCGATATTATGCATTTCTAGTAGAAAAAAATTATTAGTAGATATTTTAGGTTTTAGTCATATTTGGTGTAGTTTTTCTTGTTTTTTTCTAGTTGTAATTCAGTTAAGAATAGAATATGAGATGAGTAATCCTTGTGAAGTCATTCATTGGACCCCCGATAGATAGAATAAGACCTCATAATTTAATTTTTACTTAATATGTTTACCGGTTCATGTCTAATGTTTCTACTATTATTTATGAAGAATTGCCTCCTATAATTTTTATAGAATTTAAAATATTACTGCAATTAAGTCTAGATCCAAAGGTGGGAGATTAGCACTTGTTTCATAATCATATAGAAAATGGAATTTATGGTTTTGAATCTCAATCTTTCTATTTATTGTGTTGGATGCCGACAACAGTGAAGGGGGTCTCCTCGATATGAAGTCCTAATTAGATCTCACATCGTTTGGAGTAGGAGCTCCAACCAGAAATACAATCAACTTCCATGATGGTGATATTAAAGATGTGCCTTGGATGTAATAAAACATAAGAATATATAGACATATCTTTGGTGATAACATGTAAGTAAGCTTTGTATAATATCAATTGTAATGCATAAGAGGTTCTTTCACGCGAAGGGAAAATATGTTGAGCCTCTAGAATAAAAGTAGTAGTACTATCCTAAAAGAGATGCATGCATGTATGAAAGAATCCTGAAAGGGAATACAACAGACATTTAGTAAGATATATTAAATCTAATGAATTAGTTCATTTACTTTAGGATGAATGAAGAACATATATCGTAAACATTTAAAGAATTGTCTTACAACATCCATGATACATGCATGAAAGTGTGTTGGTTCTGAGAGCTTCTAATAATTCAGTGAAAGTTTCAAGTATACAATAAAATGATATGACACTAGCCTGAATAGTGGAACATGAAGTTACTACTTGCTTCTCCAAAGAATTATATTCACTCCTATACTAGACTAAAGAAGCCAAGGCTACAAATCTCAAGTTCCAATCCCTTTGCTTGAGTTATGAGGGTTTATTTATAACAAATGAGGTGACCTTTCATCTCCCCTTGTGACATTTGAGATCCTTCATGACTCTTGAGCTTATTTTGTCTTTATGCTATCTAATGACTTCATATTATCTATTTGACTCTTGGACTTCCGCTTACATTTACATTGCTTATTATTTTCTAAATACAAAATCACATAAGACAAAAATGTGGCTAAAGCCTAATAAGAAAAAAATTTATACATTATGTTTGAGCTTGAGGAAACAATAGGTGCACAATTTCCACTTGTAGCTCTGATGTAACATATTGGTACCAAGCTTTGTACTATGTTGTTATGTCCTGAAACTTTGATGGAAGATATTTATTATATCTAAATATTACCTCCATTACATATGTATAGGTAATTTTGGAGCCAGTTTTCACATTATTCCATAATAAGAACAAATTCATATTTAACTAGGCAGGGTTGGCTACAAATCGTTGAATGTTATGTATAATGATCTCCAAATATTCTTTAGTGGTTATTTGCATTAGACTTCCCAATAATTCTTCAATTTCTTACCTGACAACATTTATTCCTTTTGTTTCTGCAAATGCTTCGATGAAAGGTAGCTTGTGCACTTTGAGTAAGGAATCCAAACTATGGTTTAGTCGTGAATAGGCAATTATGATGTTGGCCACATAAGTGCTGAGTTGTGTGTTCCCATGTACAAGCATTCTAACCTCAACCATTTCCAATTTAACTTCTTGCCTTGTTTTCATTTCCAACTCTAATGGTGCATTTCTCTACTTAGTGCCCCATTCCTATATCGCATTGATGGCTACATGGATCACTTGTGATCTATTTTACATTGCATGAAAGGGCACCATGACCTTATGAATGGTGATCATCTCCTCATACATCTGTCTCATTATGTCTCCCATTGATTAAATTTCTCCAAATATAGATTCTCGAAGATCCCTTGTAACAACTCTGGGTTAAAGTTTCATGTAATAAAGGATAATAGAGGCAAAATAATACCAAGGCCATGGGACACACATTCCAAGTTGATTGTTGGGTAAAAATTATAGTGGGCATCACTTGTGGTTTATTATTGGCTATGGAAATCGGCATAGGCAAAGAGGCAATAATTGGCATTTAATCATGAGAAATAAAGGAAAATAGGAGAAAGGGAAGGTGAAGAGAAGTAAATATGCATGAAAGAGAAATTAAAGGAAAAATAAAGGAAAATGAAGAAAATGAGACATTAATAATAAAAAGGCACCAGCAAAACAATTCACATCTTTTGTCAGTTTTTGCTTGGATCAATTGAGACAGAGAGAGAGAGAGCTCTAAGAGGAGAGAGTAAGCAAGCAAGCAAAGGAAAGAAAAGGAAAGCAAAGGGAAAGAAAACGAAAGCAAGGGAACACAAGGAGAAGGTTGGATGAACAAATTCAATAGGAGGATTTTGCAGATAACAGGTTTCATGTGTGATTTCATAGTTGAGGTGTGAATTCATGGCACATGCATTTTTTTATTTCTTTTATTTCCTTGCATTGACATGGATTTTTCCTGGTCTGATGGTGGTTTTAGCCTTGCCTTACCATTTCCTAGATATTCACGATGTGATGGGATTCATTCTTGGTTTAGCTTTGGATTTACGAAAGGTTTTGGAGCCAAGTGAGGTGGTCTCAGGAAAATCCCAAGGGTTGGGGGTGTAGATAGTTTTCTTTTGGAAGTGCTTGACAGGTGGGTGGAGATAGGAAAATTCCTCAATGTATGGTGAAGGAATTCTAAGGGATCCAAGATTGGTTTGGTGTTGTCATCTCAAGACTAGTTTAGGTGAGATCATGGTAGCTTGAGGGTGGAGGTGGTTTAACCTTTGGATTCCCTGTTTGGTTTTTTCTTGGTTTATCCCATGAGATCCTACATTCATGCTTGGAATATGGCATGGTTTTTATTGTCTGAAAGAAAGATTTGGCTCAACGAAATCTATGGTTGGGTGGTACATGGAAGTTTCTGACTTGGTTAGATTTTTCATATGTTAATATAAATTTATTTTCCCTATTGTTATTTATGATCACAAGTACTTATTATTTATGATTGCATTGTATTCCTATTTTCGAGAGGACCAAAATCGACCTAAAGATCATCTCATTTGGTCAAGCAGAAGTTGGATTTTGAATTTATCTACCCACAGGTGCATATTGAGCTAGGTCAGCTTCAACATCAAATGGAAACCCATGAAAGCCTATAAGTACAAGTGATCTCAACCTCATTTGGACATCATTCTAAGAAACTCTTCTATCTTGGTTTTAGCTCACACAAGTTTGAGGCTCGTCCATGGAGGAACAAGTTCACTCGAAGATGAAATTGCAAGGTCTGAAGCTCACACTTTTGTTTTAGGTTTTTTGGCCTCACTGACAGGCACATGATGGAGAGATATCAAATGAAATTTCTAGCTACCAGGCTCATCCATGTGACTTAAGCTTCCGAGTCACATGCACAACTCATCCTCCATGTGACCAACATCTAGGGTTTCAGAATCTCAGTTACAGACTGCAGTGTCTCTCTTGTAGGCTCTAGAGAGCAAATGGAAACTTCCTAGTCACACAGATGTCTCCTCCTTTGTGCAACCAAGACCTAAATGATGAAATTTCAGTTGTATGAATATTTCATTTATTGATCACAATGTTCGACAGTTGATCATAGACAGGGACTATTCATTACTGGCTTCAGAAGAAGAATTTTGAGTATAAGCATTGTTGGTTTCATTTCATGGTTATTGTGTAGTTGTTTTCTTGGATACTTATATGGATGAAGATATGGATCATTGCACTCTCTTTTTCTAAATCATTTGATGAAAATCTTATAATAAGAATAATTTGAAAGAGTTTTCCCCTATGGGATTTTCCTTGGTATTTGAGCAATCCTGATGTATGTGAATGATTTTCTTCTATTATTCCTTTATTTTCCACTACAATGATGATTATGATATTGTTCTTTCTATATAATTGCACATGCCGCTGAATAATGACGTAAATCTGAATAATTTTATGGGGTGAATGCAATGTGTTAATGAATAAATGAAATTATCAAAGCAAATAACAATATAGCCCTAAGAAAAATCAGCATGGTATCAGATCTGGGCTGAAGAAAATTCATGGAGATCACCCCTACGATAACACGATTGATGGATGGAAGAGAGGATGGAGGAGACCTAAAATAATTCTAGGGTTTGAAGAAAACCTTAAGTAATTTTTGTATTAGGGTTTGATGGATATTATGAGGTTAGGGTTTGAGAGAAACCTTGGTTTATGGAAAATATTTGAGATATGAAATCTAGAAACCCTAGTAAGGTCAATGTGAAGATGCTAGAGCACTTGTGTTAGAATTGATGAAGCCCTAGATGGGATAATTTCTATTAGGCTTGGTTGTTGATGACACTGATTAAAATAGTGAAGGCATTATTTTCATATGGAAAATAGACAATGACGTCTCTTGAAGGTTGGTTCAAAAGGAAATGTAATGTTCCAAAATAGAAAAAATAGTGATATGCAAGAAAATAACAATTTTCACCACAAAATTTTTGAAACAATTTAGTAAACACCCAGAGCAATAAGAAATACAAAAACAACTGAGCCATTTTATTATAAACTAGTGTAAGATACAAAATATGGAAGGAATGCTATTGGGATTGCCTCAATGGCAAGCGGAGCAAAGCCCAGGCGAAGAAATGACAACTCGGAGCTGCAATCAATTGAACAACTACTGCACTGTGTAGTCCCCAACAATTATGCACTGTCTGCTACAAAGATATGGCTGAAAATCCCACCTCAGTTGCTCAGAAAATTATGAAAATTTATATCTCGACTCCTCAAGAAAAACCCACAAAAACATGGAAATGGTTTGGCCTGATTTTAACCTCCCAAAATTGACCCCCAAAGGCATTGTGTAGTTGCCAACAATTCTTCACTATTTTCTCCAAATATATGGCTGAAAAACCCACCTTAGGTGCTTAAAAATTTTTGTAAATTTATATCTATGCTCCTTAGACAAAACGCACAAAAACCTAGAAATGGTTTGGCCTAATTTTGACCTTCCAAAATTGACCCCCAAAATCCCTATGCTTTCCAATAACTGTTGAAGCACATTGCATGTCAAACCACCAACAAAATCCTCCCCAAACACTCCTGAAATGTAGCAATCAACTCCACTAATACTTATCTTATTTATCCTAGAAAACAATAGCCTGAATTGCTGAAACTCTATCTCCCATGTATGCCCAGTTTCTCTCTTCTGCACTAGCCATAGAGTCTGCAAAATCACTCCTGAATATTTCTGTCACTTCGAGCCCACAACTCACCCAATAGCCAAAAAATATACTGAGATTTCTTCTCATAAATTTTCCTAGCAATAGCCCTCTGTAAGAATGTTGCAATGGCCACACAAGATCCATTATTGTTTCCTCTAGAAATACGCACTATTGGGGCGAACCGAATACAAATGATAGAAATCTCTCTACAAATATCCCTCGGATGATAATGGATGAACCTCTCTAGGGTGGCACTTTAATTCCCTCAAAGATACAGTGAGTTATCCACTTGGAAAAATCTTGCTAAACAACAAGTGACCTGACTAAACAACTCAAGCAATAAAATCAAATTCAATAAGCCAGGAATGCTAAATGAAGTGTGTTACCTTCCTTTTATAGCTTTTGTGGAGCCTTTCTTCCCTCTCATGAATTTCGAATCGTTGGCGTAGGGAGTGGGTTGTCCCCACATATAATTAACAAAACAAAAGAAAATAAAATTAACTTGCCTCTAACTCCTAACTCTTCTATCAAAAATCAAATGGTCCTTGTCTTCACAAAAATTGGCCCCCAAAATGTAGAAATAGATTATGTTCCAAAATAATTTAGGAAGGGACATTACTGTCCTCCTTGATAAAAAATTCTTGTCCTCAAGCAATGCCTGAACAAGTGCCCTCTCTAACCATTGATCACTACTGTAACTACCAATAATACCAGGGTCCCAAATGTACCATTGAGTCATCCCCAATCTCAACACTGTTCGGACATGAAGGAATACCTCGATACCAGGATCCCAAGCCAACCTAATCAATTTGAAGCATACCTTTCTTCACTCACTATCCAACTAGATAAAGGCACCAAAAGCCCTCTGCATACTAGCAATAAGTAGATTATCATGATAATGTAGGACTCTGCCCAACTCCCCATGAAATTTCCCTACTGAGTAGTCCATCTCATGCACTACAAGAGTAAACTATTGAAGATGCAATCCAATCTTGGTGGGATTAAACCCTCGTCTACCTGAGCCTCCCCTGATCTCCTCCTATAGATCACCCTGCCACACCGGTGAAGTTCCCCACACCATGAACGAATCCCTAAAACCAAATGGAGGATATGGATGACCCTCCCCAGTAGAAACTGGCTCACCTCTATGGGTAACTGAATTTCTCAACCATGTTATGCCAGAATCCCCTTCCCATCGCAGAAGGAACCTATCCTATTGACATCGTGACACTTTGGCCATGAATGACTACCTAGAATGCTCGTACCAGAGCCTCCTCTCCCATAACTCTCGGCCATAATCTATGCGATGATTGAGGCTAGGTCAATCTTGCCAAAGAAACTCAAGAGTGCCAATGCCTATCACTCCATGGCTAGCCACAATCCTAAGCAACAATTTGCCTCATTCTATGGTGAGGACTTCAATGACACCCCACGTGTCTGCCTGTGAATGAGTTAGTCTGCCTGTTATCCCAACCATGTTTAGTGAGGAGTGGAGTCTCCCACCAATCCACTGGATCTCTGGATCGCATAACCATATTGGAGGTCCACAACCCCCAATCCTCTTTGCCTACCACTATGATATGTTGCTAGCTTTTGGGAACCCTATGTGCCCTATCTCTTCCTCCTATAGGTATCCAATAGGTAGGCACTGAGCATCAAGAATCTGTGCCGTGAATATCCAGTTGCTATGTGCTTGTGAAATCACATAGTGAGAGATTCTATCCCATCTCTTGATAATGTGTCTGGGTACTGTTGAAATCCTAGGCATCATCATCCCAACAAGGACTACCATCATCTGCACCTCATGCTCACCTAACGCCTCGAGTTGTCCAGCTGAAAAATAACCATGTAAATCCCTCTCGGTCACCTCCCCAAGTGTGAGCTTAGGGGTGGAACATATGCTACCTCGACAACCAACCATTCCATCCTTAAGCATGTAACCATCAACTCGTCCAGCTAACAAGTGTCTCAACTGGAGAGTCTCCTATTGGCCCATGGCATGTGATGTTCCATCCAACTGCCTAGGGTGAGGATCCCATGCCTTGTTACCTAAATGGAGAGCATCAAAGGGCAACAACCATCCCCTTTACAACTGTAAGAAAAACTGTAGGATGATGGGTGGGTATGTCCCAAAGAGTATGATCAAGAGTCTGTCTGAATGCTCAAGAGTAATCCTACAGATGACCCTCTCTCTGCCTTGGATCTGCTAATAACCCCCTTGAGGCCCTGCCTCCATAAAACATGGTGTCCCTAGATTCTCAACAATGTCCTCATCAATCCTAGGTGAGTTGCATCCAATGGTACACCTACTGTCCCTATCCATAAGTATCCCTAGAGGAAACTCTCCAAGAGCCCACTGCACTGCATCATGTGTCACCGCATACCACCAAGTACCACTGCACTCCTCAACATGCCACTGTACGCCACAACCTATCCCTGTGTGACCTTGGATACCCCCGACTATGGCTATACCATCTTGTACCATCCTATGTATTGCTTGTGTCACTATACCTATCACTCCCCGCACGTCCTCAATGCGATATGAGTGACTCCTCCTATTCCACAATGTAAATTGACATGCTTTGGTATACCACCATACATCTCCATGATCCTCTACAGAAATTTCTCCTCGATGCATAACCTTACACACCTCTGGGTGCTATGTCCTATAATTAGATTTGTATCCATCAAGACACATCCCCCTATATAACAATGGATGTAATTTGACTCTGTGCAGTCTTGTGTACCACTGCTTATTATCATATTACCCTATAACATATGATATCCTGCATGTGCCAAATTTTCGACCACTCTGCTATTGACCCCACCATGACACGCGTCATATCCCTTCGTCCATCTAGGTAGACTTGAGTACCCTAACTCCACTCCTGCTAGAGGGGATATCTCTACTATGTCGATCCTCTGTGACCCTTAAGTCTGAAACCTCAATGGGAGAACATCATCTCCATACGATATCCGATATAGTGGCCTACCCATGCCACCTCCTCCAACCAAATCCTACTAGAGAATGTTAATCATCCTACACACCCATGCGCAACCAACATGCCAAAATAACCAATGGAGTTTGCTCATAAACCACCTGGCCACTAGATTTGATTGGAACTTCCCTAAGGAATGAATGCACTCAAGCACTGGGTTTACTACCTCATTAATGCCATAACCATCCTGCATATTTGATCTCAGATAAGAAGCCCTGCATGGATCCTAATGCCAACATAGGCCTCCAGTACCCTCGATGTCTGAGATCTCCCATTGAGATTCACTCATGACTACGACCATATCCATGAGTCTAGCCCACTCCATAGGGTACCAACTTAGAATCTCTCTCCATCCAACCCCAAGAGAGGGATTGAATGCACAAAATCCAACACATAGAACAAGCTCTCCATCCTGGCAAGTGTTTCACCCTGCGTAGCTCACGTCGCCTCAACTCGCCATCCTAGTAAACACATAAAATTTGTTGGGGGGTCTCTGAATCTCTCTCTCCATGGTGAAAATGTAGTCTAGCAATGTTGCAAGCCCCATCTATATAATCCTAGAGAGAGCTAATGCAACTCTGTTGATGGTCTGTACATCCATTTTCTCTAAGTCAGTGGTTGGCCCCAAAGAAGACTGTTCATCCTCCTCCACCATGGGATCAACATGAGTCACAAACTTCCCCTCCATAACTAGATCATGCCCCTCATCAATGGCTAGCCCAAAGTATGGTTGCACATTCTCCTTCATCATGGATTCAACACGAGCCTCTAACTTCTTCTCCATATACAACCCAACATGCAAGACATGCTCACTAGTTAGCTGTAGGCAACTATCATTCGAAAACTCTGTCATAGATTTGGATGCATATGTACCTATTGGCTCCTCATCATCATTATAGATGTCTCTCGATACCTCATCAACCTATGGTGCACTAATATCACCTGAGAACTCGATCACAACTCGGGATACCTCATCAATGAATACCTCAATAGTGGATGACATCTCATCAATGAGTGTATGCTCAACTGTCTCCTTTCCAACCATGGCCCCTTGAACTACTATCTAATCTTCTTCTTCCTTAATCCTACCCATCATCCCAACATAATTCCACTAAATTCCCATTGGTTTGCGCATGCCTCTTAGTTCATAGAACTCCAAAAAATATAGGGACACTTGAATGTCATGACCCATTGATTGGTATGCCCTCCAATTTTCTTCCAATAACTCCACATCAATTGCAATCATGTCTTGCCATCTTGATGCATTATCCATAATTTTTGGCATAATGGATTTATTGTATAACTAAGAATGGTCCTAATTCCCAATTGCGGAATGAATCAACTATTGGGGAAATTATATGAATGATATATTGCCACAATATTAAATTATCACCAAGTATTCATAATAAGTAAATTTGATGCACTATATGTGCCGATAATAGGTAAGTTAATATGGTTGATGAGTATAGCTTAGATAGAAAGCATTCAAAACCAATACTAACTTCCTCACACAATTTGAAAGCAAAATCAGAAATAAAATCTTAATAAGCAATGTAATCTAATGGTTCTTGCTCAGGTAATGAGTCTATCCATTTACAAGCTCACGAAACAGAAAGATGGATCTAAATTGGTTTTCCTGTAGTAGGCAATCTTAATCAAATCAATTCACTACATTCAATTATTAGAAAAGCAACCAAAACTAGTACAAGAAATCTATGATAAGAGTCTTCACTAATAGTGAATGTACATGAATGGTGAGATCTCCGATATTGAACTTCCTGTCCTTCGAAATAACAATCAACAATTAAATGTTCAACCTAAGAAATACTGTTTGCATTCATGAAACTAATGAATTGTGAGTAAGAAATTACTTACACAAAACAATATTGAAATTGCAACAAACGCTAAGACACTTGCAGACTATATAATAACTTGCCTTATTGCTTCGGTGGGCCCTTGCCGAGCTACCAAGGAAATCTTGAAAAACTTATAGAACTAAGAAATGGATTAACACATTGAACTTAACAATTGCTGCTCATATCATTAATTTAAAGAGGAAGATTACAAAACTTAATGGTTCAACAACATAATATTATTGTATGAATCTTTCTCTCTTTTTCTATGTCTCTATCCAACCTGCTTCAACTGGATATCATCTACAGGCCCTCTCTTATAGAGAAATGGCCGTTACAACCAAGGTTACATAAGATAATATCAAATCATTGCAGTTGAGCTTAGTTTACACATTTGACTTCATCCTCATGACACAAAGTGCATGAGGAAGAAGCATATCTAGATTTACTATGTAGGGATGATGCCTTTGACAAACACCTGCCTTGGTCCCATCAAAGAGTGTTTGTTCAATCAACAATCCTAGAAGATGAGATCTGGTACCATAATCAAACAGGTTCTAGAATGCGAGTACTGAAATCACATAGGTGCTGTAGTGCGGGTACATGAATCACACAAGTTCTGGAGTGTGGGTACTTAAATCACATACGTGTTGTTGTTGGTGCCGGACCAATGCACGAGTATGGTGAACACATGTACACGGTAGACAAAAACACGGGCAACTGATCAGGTGCCTGATGGGCACATGGGTACTGGAAAAGAACCTGAGTACTAGATTGCTAATGTTGGTACCGGGCTAGTAGGAGCACAAGTACTAGATCACTGCACTGGTACCAGATGAATAAGAGCACGAGTACCAGATCGTTACACTAGTATTGGATGAGTAGGATCACATTTATGTGAGCCAATCCAATTAATTAGAGAGGATAAGAAATCAAGTAATTCTATTTATACTACAAGAAAACATAAAAATCAAGCTTTAAATATAAATTACTTCATATACACAAGGATGCTAAAGTCATGTTTTTGAAGAAGGTAGGAAAGTGGTGAGTAGGTTTCAAGGTAAATTTGGTCAAAAATAGAGGACAATATGGGGTATGAAAGGGATAAAAAAGGAGACTCAACATTCCCCCACGCCTAAGTCGTTGCATGTCCTCATGCAAAAAAAAAAGTATTAAACCATTCCTCAAAATTTAAAAATGGAGCCTTCTTACAACTCCTTGTTAGTATTTACACCCTTGAAGTATTTTTCCCCTAGAGCCGGTAATACTATAGCCTCCACTATAGTGGATGTTGTGATCTCTAATTATTATCCGGGAATAGTGTCCACTCGGATGCTGCTATTCCCACTAAGATGGGTGGCTATCTTAGAAGCAAACAATCAAAGTCTACTATTGTTTCCTTTTATGAAAGTAGACGAGAGGAGAACCAAGAGGACCAACCTGAGTCTTGCGCTTTATTTCCTCTCCTTCTTGATAGAGCTTCGTCGCTTCTTCTTTGTCTGCCCAGCAAGAACCTGTGGAATCACAACAACATACTACTATCCAAGAGACAAAGATCTAAATTCATAAATAATACAGGATCAGATGTGTATTAACCATATACATGCATATATAAACAAGTACACAAGAATATGGAAGGAAACAAGAATAGCTTTATTCAGATGAAAAGTAGCAAGAGGATTACAACCATGTGCTCTGACCCAGCATCATCCTCCAGCTAAGAAGCCCTTCTTCCTCAAGCAAAGCTAGATCACCCAACACTGTGAATGTACACCAGAAAACCAACAACACTTCTCTATAAGATACAAAATTCCAGCCTCCGGATCTCTATGATGAGGGATCCATATATAGATGATTACAGAGAGGTGAGTCATCTTCTGGGATCTTGATTAGTGTCTTCTCTCTGATAGTTCCTGCTTCCACTTGGAGAATGATGATCTCTTACTCACCCCTGGTCGAAAATGGAGTGGCAAGTGTCAGAGGGGAAGCTTCTGGAAGATTCCACGATCTTCCACCTCGCATTTTGGTCCCTGCCATTTGTCCATTCCCGACCATCGCACCCTACAGAGGAGAAAATAGTATGTATCGCATCCTGTACATTGGGAAGGTGATATGCATTGCACCCCCTGCATTGAGCTTTCACTATGGTCTAGTTTTGACCATTTATGAGCAGTTTTCAGTGGAGAACTTCTGGGAGATGATGTAATCAGTTGACCTTGTTCCTTTAGGCAGTGAAGCAACACTTTTCGGGACTTAGGAGCCCTCAGTTCATGGACATTTATGATTGGGGTTGAAGTGCCCAAAAATGTCTATAACAGTTGCCCCCTAAAGCATGAGGTCATTAATCTTTCTGATGTCGGGTGAAATGCTTTACTATGAGGATCTGAAGTTTTTCCGAGCTGGGAGGTGACCTGTAATAAGATACAATACAATACATTATTTTGACATCATTTTTTTTCTGATCTAGCTGAGGCAGGCATTCCCATGCTCAGCTTTATAAATTCATTTTCATGTACATAGGACAGACAACCGTCTGTGTGACAGACTGATGATATGGACACATCATCCTTTGATTGGGATGATCATCTGTTCGGCAATGATGTACACTTTATGTCTTTATATTATTGAATATATCGCAACCCGGATGGATGAAACTAGATCCGGGGTCTTCAAAACTCATTCAATCTTCACTCAGAGTACAAGTCGATTCATGTGAAAATTGTTCTGGAGTCGAACATGGAAAGACATCGCCTGATTACCAGCCAATGATGTAAGCTGTTAACAAGCACGAGAGGAATCACCAATAATGAAAATGACCAAGGTACTACAGTACAATTCAACGTGGTGTGACAAGGACTTGGCGTCGAAGACCACGTAACATCTCTCGGTCGATAGGCCTTGATGTAACCTGTCGCCGGAAAGTGAGAAACTTTCCATTGAGGTATCAAAGCTTCAACGTATGGACAGGGTTGGTTCAAGTCAACTTCTTGGAATAATGAGCTAATGTGAACAAGAAAGTGACCCGTCGCAGGAGGGCCTTAATGAATCCACACTCAATGACACGGAACGAAGCAAATGATTTTGGAGGTGAAAACAAATTGACGATACAGGGTTCAGGGTGGCGGTCATGAAGGAATGAAGCATGAATGTATTGTAGTGGGTGAGACATAGGTGAATTGTCTGAATGACTTCTCTTGAACATAAGGGCGACACTCATGATGGATTGGTAGCGTTAACCCCAAATATGGATGGTGTGACAGACCAATTGTTGGCCCTCAGTTTTGGTCTATTTTTGCTTAGGGAAACCTACTTAATCCTTATATTTTCCAGACATTTTCCATCACATCTATCTCATTTTGATGTATTTTATGCATATTCAGGTGTTTAATTTTAATTTTGCAATTTCTAGAAGTTTTTATGAAAATTGAGTTTCAAGTGCAATTTTGGATTGAATCAGAAATTCCCGTAATAGCTATGTGGATGACATGTTTTCAGGACACTTGGGCTCGAGTTTGATGCATGGATGGACAGCTTGGGAACTAGGACTAAGCTAAATCCACTTGGTTCGGCCAGAACAAGCTTTATTAGGCCCGGTCAAGGCTAGTCAAACATGACTAGTCACTCAGAAAATCCCTAGGAAATAGGGCAGTTTTGAGATTTTACGGGATTGACCATATTTCTTGGGATGAATTGGATGAGTTCAACTTAGATAGGTGGATATGAGTAGATATGAGTGTTAGAGATAATATAGATCAGTTTGTTTCACAAAACCTCTATTTAAAGCCAAGACTTTGATGGCTTTTGTAATGGAATTTGTATGTAACTTTTGTATAATTGGAGTCGGGAGCTGATTTGAAGAACTTGTTTCATTCCAATTTGTTGTTCATGCTTGGTCGATTTACTAAAGTTGTTGTAGCTGAGATTTCTTCAAGTGTGCAAGGCAAGGGTGGAGGGCCCCCACACCAAGCTAAGTACACTTCTTGGTTCAATTTTCATAGTTTTCATAGACTAGTTTTTGTTTCAAATGTATTTAGATGTGTGATGATTGCTGAATGAATATTGGTTTAATTCTAATCTACATATGAAGGGACACAAAGGAATTTAAGTTAAATTCTCCTTCTATTTGATCTTGAACTAAAACTGAAGTTCATTCTCCATTTATTATTTGAAGTTATTGCTGCATTTCTGGTTTGAAGCAATGGTGATTGTGATATGGTAGGATTGTGAAGAAGGACAATCTAGACCTTCTTAGTTAGGACCCTCTTCTTCTACATATTCTGCATCATAAGCCATTGTTAATTAGTGCTCTTAGATTTATCTTCATGAAAGTAGTATTGTAGGGATGGACAACCTGGTTCTCCTAAGTTAGGAGCCTCTTCCCTCATATATTACATAAATGAATTAGAAATTGTTAAAATAGGTTTATTTTGTAATATGTACTTCTTTAAATCTTCAAATTTTATATTTTAAACTTGATTGTATCTGATGTCCATATACAATGGATTTGCCTCCAAGTTTTACAAACCCGGATTGATAATTAAATACTTGTGTTAATTTAGTCAATAAATTAGCCCAACATTTTGGCACCGTTGCCGGGGAGGTAATTATCAGCATAGTCAAATAGAAGATAAAAAAAAACACTAAAAATTTAGTTAGCATACATTTCTCTTAGTTATGTTTCTTTGTGCCTAGAAATAGAGATCCTAAAATTAGGTTTCCAAAACAAAACCCCCCAACAAAAACATAAAATAAAAAAAACTACCAAAATCCATTTTCAACGACAAGATGATGTTAAAGAATAGGTTAGAACACTACTCCATTCTTCAACATTATTTCTCATCAAATCTTTATTATCAAATAAATTTTCATGTCCAAAATTTCATTGAAGTATATTTTTCAAATTTGGATATGAGTTTACTTATGATCTTATTACGAAAATGGATGCACTGGAAATTCTCTTATACTTGAGAGAATGAATTAGTTTTCTAAAATAGAATAGGATAGAATAGAATAAATAAACAAGTAGAATAAATTCACAATAAGACTTCCCATAATAAAATTTGTTTTCAAACAATTTCTTTTCAAATCATGTTCAATATGTCATTTTGAAAGACGACTTACATGGCAAAAATGCAGGGTTTATAAGAACCAAAGCTCTAATTTTGCGGTAACCATATAGATCATTTTCTAAATCATGCTTGTTTTACATATCTCTTGAAATCTAGTTTTGGAATCCATTTTGAATTTTTCAATTTATATCACAAATAAAATGTGATCAAAATCAAAACTAGGTCTCAAGTGAAATGTTGAGGACAGAGTTAGTACAACCTATATTTGAAGTGTCTAATGGAAACATTTTTATCTAAAATTCATTGGGAAGATAGCCCTTGGAATCTATTTTCCAAATCAATTTGAATCACTTCAATCAGGTATCATATGAAAAAGTTATTCTTGAAATACTAACTGCTTGTCGAAAAATATGTAAGGTGACAATTCTAGGTCTTAACTGTTCATTGGCATATTTTACATACCAAATCATATTATTTTAAAAACCTGTTTATATGGGAGATATATATTCAATTCTAGTTTAATAAAAAATTAGAATCATCCCATTTGGAAGTGAAATGAAAAAGTTATGCCACATTTAGTGACTGCATGTCTTCAAAACAGTGTAGTAAAACTCTGCCTCCTAGGTCTGTTCATCACCAATTTTGTGATATCAAGCCTAAGAATTTTTAAAACCTGTTTCTGCTGGAAATAAAAAAATGAACCTATTTTAATCTCCAAGTTTAATAATATTGATATGATCTTT